>WYDI02019382.1:0-31901 GCA_009867235.2 Psittacus erithacus | reverse complement strand
GTGTCCCTGCCCATGGCAGGGGGGTTGGAACTAGATGATCTTAAGGTCCTTTCCAACCCTAAATATTCTATGATTCTGTGATTCTATAGAAAAGAAAAATGAATGGAAATCCATGTTGGTTTAAATTACACTGTTTCTAGATACCTTCATGTGCAATGTAGGCATGTCTCAACAGGAGTTATATTTCTTTAGATACCTATCACTTTCAAATATAGATATTAAACTAAAGAAAGAAAAAACGCCTAAACCTTTCACATTTACTTTGAATCTCATGGAATAGAAATTATCTTACTTGAAATGTGAAAAATTATTTAGAAGAGGCACATGTGTATGTGTAAGTGTGCAATAAAGACTGATGGATAGTTATATATGCATGTCAGAAGGTACCTGTGTTTGTATCTATAGTGGTTGTAAACCAGAATTTTAAATTCTGTCTTACAGAAGTATTTGAATAATATATGCAACAGTGCTTGGCTTTTCTGAAATTCCAATATTAGATGTGCATTAAGTCTTTATTCTCTAGTACATTAACCCTGTGCAGGACAAGCGTATAACTGCTGCGAAAGTTCATGCATAAACTTCTATTTTATTTCATTCCCTACCCCCTTTCTAGGGAATGAGTCTCCACATTGAAATAAAGAAAGTCTCCATTGCTGCCACCCCTGGTCTACAACAGAAGCTGCCTTCATATGCAGCCCACCCTGCTGGGCTGTCCCAACCATCCCAAGCAGGATGCCACACAAAATCAGAAAATAACACCTATTTATGGTAATAAGGACGAGCAGAGGGAAGACCAAGGGCTTTGGAAAGAGAGTCTCATCTTCACCCACATTCCTTTGCCTATTCCCCTCCTCCATATCCCTGCCACAGCTCCAGACTTCCTCCAGCATCCTCCAAGAAAATGCACTGCAACTCCTGCCCAAGTATCTCCACAGCTAAGCGCAGCATGGGTGGCTGTTTATTTAATGAAAGGGAAACACATTGATGCCTTCTTCCCTAGGTATTTTCTCCTCCCTGGCTCAACTCCCGTTTAATTGCAGGCAGCAGGACCGGATCCAGGGTCCCTGCTTGTGTCGTATCCCATGTTGAGACTCTGATGTGGTGGCATAGCTCCACATCATGCCGTGGGGCAGGGAAAGGACCCAGCAGTTTCACCACTGGGCACATGTATGTGGGCGACTGGAGTGACTGTGGTGCAGGGTTGTGCCCTGGTTGAGAAACAGGTTGCCCCATCAGCATGATTCAGCCCCGAATTACCTCTGCCCTGAAGAAGCAACTGAGGGGAAAAAATGCTGTGCTGTCAAAAGTGAAAGAAAAGCCTCAAACTAAAAGGAATTGATTTTTCTTTTTCTCTCAGTTTTTTTTTTTTAATGAGACATTTGTTTTCAGACAGAAATGCTTTTTCAGCTAAACAGGCAAAAACATAGCCTTCTTTTAAAGGAAATTTCATCTCTCAGGCAGAGCTTGAAAATAGAAAAATGTTTCTACAAACATTTTCATAGAAAAAATGTCCTCACGAGTTCTACTGCTGATCGTTTCAGTGGGTTTATCCCTCAATTCTTTTTCAGGCAACACTCTCCTTAACCTTACTCCTGAGTAAAGCTTCAGGATTTGGCCTTAAAAGCTTCATTTTGGCCCTGCCACAAGAAGTATGCAGACATTGTTTTGCTCACACACACACGTTCTTTTCACACTTTGAAAGATTATATTTTCAAATTGCTATCTCCTCCTCCTCCAACACCTACAAGTATTTATAGCCTGAAAAATAATAGTCTGTTTTAATATAATCTCGTGTATGGAAGAGAAGAAATATACTGTTTCCATCTGTCAATTAAAATATTTACTTAAAGTGAACAGTTGCCTTATAGGTAATCCTTCTTAATCTCATTTGTGAAATAAAGCCAAATATATTTGCCTCCCTATAGCAAAAAAAATCCACACTGTACAGCTACCTACATAAAATTATATGAACAGTTATTTGGTACGGAATTTTTCATTTAACACTGCCCTTATCATATATTTGTTTTAAAGATCTCTATGCATTTTTTGTAAAGGTCAATTGATTTATTGTTTTAAGACCTTTATCTTTTTATCAATTATTTGCTAACACGGTATTTCACTTAATGTTCCACATTTTCACAAACTGCCTTGCAACAAAAAGTCTTCCTTTAATCATTTCAGACATTTTAGGCAGCAATCATTTATGTATGTATGTATGTTTGTTAGCAATTAAGGATACTTTTAATATTAACCTAATCAAGCTCTAGTTTGTGGTTAAGTAATCATGACTTTCGCTTCAGTGAGATCCTGCCTTTTATATATTTTATTTAACATATATACATACATACATAAAATGAAGTATAATAAAGGGCAATATAATAAAAGTTTCACTGGTTGTATTTCTTCCCTGTTTTCCTAAATGTATTTTCAAACTCTGAAGAAAGAAACAACTACACTCAGAGCTTGTCTGCACTTGAGGCTACATAAGCATGTATGTTGTTTATTGTCTCAAGCCTCCTTTTTACTAGCACTTGTTCCAAATTTTAAATGAAATAATGTATTTTAGGAAGCTGTGATGACTGCACATGCATTTCTGCAGGAGCAAAATTCCCTGAAATCTAGTTAGATCAACAAAATACAAACATACCACCTCCACTACAGTGAGCACCTGAACTGGAACATCAGAAAGAATATTGAAATTGTCCCTGTCCTATGATGAGTCCCACAAAACATCCACAGAACCCTTCTGGTGCATGGGCTGGTGGGGAGAGCTTGCGCAACTGAGCACCAGTGGGACCACTGCCGAGGACTGGAGGAGGCAAAACAGGAAGATCTACAACATAAGAGATAATCTTACTGTTAAGGGGAAAATAATCTGTGAAAGTTATGGAGCTATAGGTAGTCAAGGCCATAAAAAGCATGGTTTCTGGTTTGCCTGACAGACAGGGTGTGTCACAGACATGGTTATTCAAGGTCCTAAGTGTATTTCTCTTGGAAGACAAAGAGAAGATGGGTGTCCTAATGCAAAAATCCTGCAGGGAATTCTCAGTTTATTCACATTTCACTGTGCTGCCTTCCTAGGATGACTGCTTTCAGTCACTGGATTCAGGGTTCAGAATATGAACTGATGGCCTTCCCAGATAAAAAATTCAGCTGTGTGAAGAATTGTTTATTGGCAAACACCACCACTGCAATCAAAAATCTTCCTGCAGAAGGAAACGGGTCATTCCACGCAAGAAAAAAACCACTCATTTATTTCTTCCTTAAAATAATTAGAGAGCAGAGCAGGGAGTAGAGAGACACTTTAAAAGGACGACACTATTTCATCATATAGACAACCATCTTGCTTTAATGCAATTTAGAAATTTCTGATATTGGATAGATCAATTAGGAAGATAAATTTCTGGTGAGAAGAGACAGGATCACAGAGAGTCTAAGGACCATGGCATGTATGTTTTATCTCCATGAACACAGATTTTAATATACTGTGCTTTATTTCAGCACAAAATGAGGCTAGGTTACCTTTTCCTAGTAAATGTAATTGTCTTTTGTAAAACAGAAAAATGCATAAATTCTGAGGGAAATGTAATATCTTTTGACATAGCTTTAGACCACCCACATGGCAAGATATGGAAACCAATAATCTTAAATGAAAATGCATTTAAATCATAAAGCTTTTGCCTTTTTGTCTGTCTTACATTGTCTAATAAAAACAACATGAACTGGTTGTGAACTATTCAGAATTTTTGCTTCGCTATTTTGTCTGGTCTATGATGCAGTTATTATTTTTCTGAATATAAAATCCATTTTTGGTAAAAATGTACAATCTAATGTATTTCAAAAACAATTCAGAAGGGAAAAGCATGTCATCTGGTTGTCGTGCTGCGTATCTTTTAGTACCTGATAGAAGGTCAAAATCTGCTCTGGTCAAAGAGCTCATAAAAGAAAACGATGCAAGAGTAGACATACTTTCTATCGGAACCTGTGTTTTTACTTTACCTAAAAATCAGAATTAATGTTGACCTGATCCTCACCATAGTTAGCACTGATTTTAGAGAATACTGCTGTATGAGAAGTCTCACTGCACTTCACAGCACTCAATGTTTGAGGGTTGAAAAGGGCATTAACCATTGACTCCTATTCACAGCTGGCCCCTAGCAAGGGATCGTGTTAGTAACGGAGGTGAAGTCAAGACCTGTTTCCCTCAGACAAAGATCATCCTCAAACAAAATTCCCTGAAAGTGCTGGAAAAGGTTATCCTGTGTTCAAATGAGCCTTTGATTGGCTTCCTGGATAGCTAGCAGAGGCCATCAACACAAAAACTTTATTTGGAATTTGACGATTTTTTGCAAAATTAGACAGAAAACCTGGTTGACAAACATTTACATTTATCCAAAAAGCTCTGAATACGACTTCCTTAATTAGAGCCAAAATCAGATGTAGTAGCTCTATCTGTGAGGAGCCCCGCTGGCTGCAGCAGAATCATTAATAGAAGCAGTCAGAAGCTCCATGCAGACATGAATTGTGAACCTTATTGTTTTATTTCTGTGCATTAACTGCTTTCCCTGTATTCCCTATGGAATATTTACACCTTTTCGATCAGGTAACTATTAGGGTTAAGGAAAGCAACAGTTTCTTTTTCCCCTCTTTTGTTCTTGCTATAAGTAATATCAATAGAAACAAAAATATTTCCAAGATAAAGTTCCAGCCCTGTACCTGAGGTTATTCTGGAAAATGTTTTTGCTTGCCAGAGCTGTGGCTTTGCATATGGTAGAGGAGCCCTGTGCTCTCTGCACTTTCTTCAGTAACAATACTTTGATTCAGCCAGCCACCAGCTTGACTTGAAAAGAGTGATTAAGCTTGGCTTAAGTTGTGAGAATCATATCAAATGTCCTTTAGTCCAAACAGTGGAATGAAAACATATCTTTTCCTTTAATAAAAAATTATGAGCTTTTTAAAGGGAGCTTAAAACAAGTGGTCTGAATTAAGTTTTAGATGTGACCTCAGGTATTGCTCTCTCTCCTTGTAAAGTCTGGGATTTTCAAGTTATTTGGCTAAAAATTCAGTGCAAGCTTGAATAAAATAGATTCTCTAACATATTTTTATACAACATGAAAAAAAAAAAAACAGCTAGTTAAGTGTGAAGCCAGGTAAAAGAAAGGAGGGAAGAGAGGTATGAGGAGCAGCAGCTGACCCAAGTGTTTTTTCCTTCTGTTCACATTTATTATTTTAGCACAAATTAGAGTACTCACATATAAAGAAAAGAAATTGCTTGCTAGAGCAGCATGTCTATCTGAGATGGGTGTAATTCAGGTCTCTGCGACTTTTAGCAATTAGAATGAATGTATAGGACAAGTTCCCAGGCACTATTGGTATGAGCAGGTATCTAAATCTAACCAGGTTTCAAATGCTTGGTCAGGGGCTGGGAGATCCTCACCTCTCCCTTGGTTTCAGAGAAGAGAACAAATTTCCTCTACCCAGGTGTCCATGCCTGAAACACCACCCAGGGAGCCCAGCACTTTCTGGGAATGACAGCTTGCTGCTGAGAATGAGCAAGGACTGTGGGATTCATTTCACTGCTTCTGCAAGAGGGAAGGAAAGAGACCTGGTAGCCAAGGATGAAGGTGGCTCTGCCATGCTCTCGATGCATTGGAGAGCCTAGACAGAGGCTTTTCTAGGGCAGCCCCCCTCATGAGACAGGCTGCTTGATCTCTAGTGGAAAGAACTGTAAATGAGGTAAAATGTCTTGTTTAGGGCAGATTTTTTTAAAGTTGGTTTTCTACTCCCCTTGCTTTTACTCCATCCATCCCTGATTTAAGGAGGAGATTGCTTTACTTTGCTTTACCCTTTGTGTATCTGGAGAATTGATTCATGGTATTCACAGCAAAATTACTAAATTGACGAAACATACATTTTGATGGGACAGTTCCCATTTTGTTGGTACCTATCTTCTAGTATTCCTTAATTACACAAGCATTGTTTTGACCCTAGCAGTAAAGACAGAAACACTTTCCCTGTACTGAGAAAAACTAGCTTAGCTTAGCTTTGCTCATCTCTATGCAATGGCAGGGACATCCCTTTGCAGCTTAGGAGACATACAGTGCTTGTAGAAACCCAGACAAGCCTGCAAAGCTCCTCAGCTTTAGCTCTGAACAGTTAAGCGTTTTACCAGGGCTACTTGCATTATCCTGATAATGTGCTTAAATGCTTTGCCGCGCTGAGGATTTTAGGTATATGCATGTGTGTTCTTCCTCTGTAGAGCAACTCTGTACCATTGCTAGGGCTGGAATGTGTCCAGCTCTGGGACCCCCAACGTAAGAAGGACATAGACCTGGCACAGCAAGTCCAGAGGAGGCCACAGAGATGCTGCGAGGGCTGGAGCAGCTCTTTTCTGGAGACAGGCTGAGAGAGCGGGGCTTGTTCAGCCTGGAGAAGAGAAGGCTCCTCAAGGGGAGACCTTAGAGCAGCTCCTAAAGGGAGCCTAAGGGGGCTAGAAAGGAAGATAACCTGATCTAAGACTTTCTAAAGTGCCTAAAGAAAGCTGGAGAGGGGCTTTGGAAAAGGGCCTGTAGGGGCAGGACAACAGAAATGGCTTTAACCTGACAGAGGAGAGATTGAGATGAGATCTTAGGACAAAATTCTTCCCTGTAAGGGTGGTGAGGCCCTGGCACAGGTTGCCCAGAGAAGCTGTGGCTGCCCCATCCCTGGCAGTGTTCAAGGCCAGGTTGGACAGGGCTTGGAGCAACCTCGTCTAGTGGAAAATGTCCCTGCCCTTGGCAGAGTTGGAACTGGATGAGCTCTTCAATGTCCTTTGCAACCCAAACCATTCTAGGATTCTATGTTACTTTAAAAACACTAGCAGCAGAAGAACCCAAGAAAAGGCTCTTTGCTCTTGACTACATCAATTCCATAGTCACAGAAGAGTTTCATGGCTTCATCCTTTGGTGCCTTTTATACATGTTGCCTTTGCCCCTATGCTCAGGTGCATCAGTGTGTGGAGGACCCAAAAGCAGCTCTATTTTTCTCACCCCTCACGTCTATTCACAGTTGCCAATGCATAAGGAGTCCAACATACCTATAAGACCCAGCAAGCTGTAAGGTGAAGTGGTGACATTGGTACCATAGACCATACACTGCAGGTTTGCTGGGAGGATCAGGGGGAAAATCTTCCCTGGTTGTACCCTGCTTGAGTTTGTGCTTTTTATTGCCAAAACACACAGCTTTGTGTCTAAAAATCTGCAGCAAAACTGTTGCTGATCTGTGAACAGACTAAGGCTGCTTCAAACTGATTAAGTAACAGGAATGAGGTCTCTTTAATTTCAATCTACAATCTACATGAAAATTTGCTCATAGGAGTTTTGCTAATATAGAATGAGCCTAATTCTCTCATGTCTCAAAGAATGTACCTGTCTGCAAAGTAATATCTAATGGTAGAGCTTTTAAAGCTGAAAACATCCTACCTGATTTCAGCATTTAAGGGTCTGCACCCCAAAGGAGACAAATCCCCAGGTGCAAGAAGGTGATCTACTGTATAAGCAGCTCTTCAAAGTTTGACAAAGAGCAATTTGCATCTTTTCAATCAAACATCCCCCCTCCCCCTGGTCCACAGAGTGAGGCCACAGAGACTGTTCATAAATACAAAATCCCCTTTCTCAACTTTCATCTGCTGCTGTTTTAAACAAGAGTAAAAGCATTGCATTTGTGCGCATTCCCATGAGCTCACAGGGATTTAAAGCATTTCACCAGTGCACTGTAGTTTTTACCCATTACTTTACATTTTTAAAGTGGGACAAAGCAATGCTGGAAATGGTGAGGGTTTAGGGTACAGATCTTTTGAAAAAAGATTTTAATATGGTAAAATCAATCTAAAATCTGTACTAGGCAGGGAAGTGGCAGGGGATAACATCAGCAAAGGGAATAAAAAGAGCTCTGAAAAGCACATACCAGTTGCTAATACTTAATCTCTTTAAATAATGAATTAGCTGCTCATATCTACTGTCGCTGCTAAGAGAAAGCACTTTCTTTGTGAAGTGAAGTAAAGCTTGAATATCCATGAATTATTCAATATAAAGTGTGCCAGTTAAAATGCCTTGATATTGGAAGTCAAGTGTAAGATTATCTTTTGTCTGTCAGAAAGCATCTCTCCCATGTTACTGAGACTTGAGGGGGTGGAAAAAGAGGCCAACCAGCACTCAAACACATCAAGAAAAATAAGGGAGGTGTTGTGGTAACGCACAGAACCATTTCCACATATGGATGAGCTTCAGTCATATGAAGGAATTATTCTGTTGGGCTTTATTCTGTTCACTGTTTCTGTTCTTCGCCTTCATGAGTGCTCCATCATCTGTGACTCCAAGGGAAACTCTCATGATGCAGTGATGCTGCTCCAAGTTTTCTTCCAGCAGAGATGGTATCAGCTATTGATCTGTCAGCCTTTGCTGACATGGAGAAATATATTTCCTTACTCAGGTTTCTAACAACTTCAAGAGCTGAATAATGACTTCTCCACTGTATCAAAATGTGTAATCTAGAAGAATGTGCCTTGCAGGAGAGTCTGGCACAGAAAATTACTGTTTCTCAGGAAGGTTTAGGTCGTCTAGCCCTGGGATATGACATGGACTTTCTAAGGGGCTGGGTAATTAAGCTGCTTTTTTTTATCCTGTCTTTTTCTGTGTTCCCTCTTCAAATAGTCCACATTGTTGGTAGCACCTCTAGATATCTTAAACATTATTTTATTTTATTAAAGTTTCTATCTGTATTTTGAATGGATTGGTTTTTACCTCTTTTTTTTTTTTCTTTTTTTTTTTTTTTGTCATGATTGCACTTGATTCGAACTATCTCAAAGACTTGAAGCTGCAGAAAAAAGCAGACTGCTGTCTTGGCAGAAAATTTTTTTTTCAATCCTTCTTTCCTGTTCTTCCCCCTCAAATTATCCCAACACTCAGAATTTTTCCACCTCACTAGTGCCTTCACTGTGCCTTTTGATTTCAAAGTTACTTGCTTTGTGTTTGATGATTTTTCAGCAACATTAACAGCTAACTCAGAGATGTTAACAAACACACTAGCTAACAAACTGAACAATCTAAGGTTACCACTTTAAAATGCCTAGTTTAAGCATCCTTACTCTTCTCTTCATCAACTACAGCCAGGATCTGGCAGCTCTGAACAGAGGTTAACCTGGATAGGTTGCCATGATACTGAACTTGGATACTATCATATATGTGAAAATCATACTGAAAAAACCATACGGCTTGAATCCAGTGTAGCGCTGAACACCAAGTTAAGATGACTTCATAATTTCTGGAATAATTTAATTACCCTTGTTGTCTATGATCCAACTTTTATTCATATTGACAGAAAAGCTTATCCAAGCTGAAGACCTCTCAGAAATCCAGCCTTGAACTTTGAGGAGAGACTAGAGAAGAAAAAAGCTGTCTCATGTCTCTGGATCACTGATAAGACTCTGTGTAGGGCTATGCTAATACTGACAAAGATGATGTCTGAGGACTATCACTTCCCTAATCATCACCTAAAAAGAAAAAATGTAAAACAGAACACTGAAAAGTAACCCAGATTCTAACAAATGTTATTAAAAAGACTATACCTTGAATAGACTTACTGAAACTGAAGAGATAGAAGAGATAATGCAGACTTTTGGGAAACAATCTCAAATTGTTCTTTCCCTGAATTTAGATAAGATTCCAGCACTATTGATTAGTCCATGTTTACACAAATTCCTCAATACATAGAAATGATTTCCCTCTTTGTCTTTTAATATAGTAAGTCTTGTCTTAACAGAAACACCCATCCAAATCTTTTCCATGTATTTTCATGGTTCTGTTGAAATCCAAAAAGCCAAATTCTATAGCCAGATGAGCCCAGGCCAGAGAAAAGCTTGCCATTGTATGTTTCACTTGTGCTGTCCATGTATGAATAAAAGAACTTATAGCTTCAAATATTTATTATTTCTATTTTCTCACCAGCCATTCCACATGTTGGGTGCTATTCAGTTTTGGGTGTTTGGTTTTGTTTGTTTGTTTGTTTGGGGTTTTTTTGGTTTGTTTTTTTTTTTTTTAATGAAATATTACTCAAATTGAGCAAAAGTAGATTAGTTCTCTTTTATTCAGCCTCAAATATATCTGAGTGAACATAAAATCTGACTCAGATCATGAGCTGACAGGGTAAAAAAGAAACAAAATTACATTCCAGAACTTTTTGCCTGGACAAAGACAATGCATGGTTACATGGTTAGAAAGTGTTTTGAGCCCAAATTTTTCCTCCATGCATCAATATAAAATACAAAGATTCTTACCTTAGTAAGAAGAATCAGAATTGGAAAAAAAATTTGCACTAATTCCCTTGTTCTGAAGGGGATAGTTGTGTGATGTCTTTTAAAATATAGCTTGCAATGTCCCCATTCAACAGATTAAGAATATACAACATGTTGCATGACAAACCAAGGCACAGTCTTTAGAGTCATTTAAGATTGATGTTTAGCAACAAATGAAAACCATTTACCATTCTCCCCAGAGAAATTTTGGAGTGAAAGATTAATTATCCATATTATTGTGAAAGCTAGATCCAGAAAAACACTCTTGGTTTACATCTTTTGTTCCAGAAATTAATTTAAATGTCTTGAAAATATTGCTTAGAATTTATATGGTGCCTTTTCTCATTAAAATCCATGGGTATAAATTTCACAGGATTTAAAAGTACATAGATTTTAGCAGGGAAAAAATAGAGGCCTGTGGCCTTTTAAATGTCAGGGACTGGATTACGGCCTCAGTTGTATGTATCTAATTCTCTCTGAAATGAATAGAAGTTCCACATATACACTGTCTTCATAATCATAACTAATTGTTTTTCTGTTTGCATGATTCGGTCTGGATGAATGGGAAACACTAGGAAAACAGGCATCACAAGGCAATATCTTTCTTTGGTTCTCAAAGCTTGCAAAGCACCTTATCTGATTTCATTCATTTGTGGTTTTAACAGACTTTTTACTAGATCTTCCATACTTTTACAATGAGAAAAATCCTCCATCATTTCATATAATTCACCAGTCTTCAGTAACATCTTTTATTTTTCTTGCTGAATGACAGTTTTTCTTTAGCTAGCTAAAGCAAATGTGGTTTTGTGCCTTTATAACTAAAAAAAGAGAGACAATATGCCCATACCAGTCCACTGAGCCCATTACCAGGCTGCCTGGGACAAGGTATGGTTCATTTCTGGTGTGTGACATGTCTGAAATTTCCCCCCATAGTGCCTTCAACCTGCCTTACAGTTTTTGCTTCTAAGAAGCCCAGGATCTATTCGTAGTATGGGGTTTTGGTTTTGGGGCTGTTGGGCTTCTTTTTTTTATTATTTTTTTACAAACCAGCAACTGTTCCTGACTATTTACGCACTCCAATATGTATGTTTGTTAGAACAACCTACTTCTGGAAGAATAATGCCAGATGTCCTGCACTCAAAAATACCTACACTAATGCTACAACTACCACTATCACTGTTTGTTTATATCGTAATCAGCTGTCACGCTGTTTTTTTATATCAATGTTTGCATTGTTTTGGAATGAAGCTTAGAAGACAGAGAGGAAAGCACTCAATTTAATTAGGCCTTGGACCTCTTTGTAAAAAACAGTGTTGAAAGATCTAAAGGACTTAGATCTCTGCAGTACCTCCTGAAGAAGCCAGTAACACTTTAAAGATGCTGTGGGAACCCTTAAGGATCTCATTTCACAGCAGAAATTTAAAACTTTTTTTTTATAGGCAGGAACAAAGGTTTGATTTCTAGTTTTTTCCCACTTTTTCATAGTAGGCAAAACTTAGTTAATTGCACGTCTATTTACGGACATTCAAGAGTTGTTCATATCCATTTATTAGCCAGACTTGTTCTGTGTTGAGTGACCTGACTGATCCATCTCTATCAACTCCTTGAGCTGTAAACGAAACACTTAGAAGAAATCATTCAACAAAAAAGTTTGTTTTGGGGGTTGGAATGGATCCACTAGAAGATATAATGGGCTAACAAATGCTTTACTTGGAGGAATACAACAATGGACAAAAAAGTTCTGCTGCCCCTCTCTAAAAAAAAGCACTTGGACTTCTTAAACCAGATCCTCTCTTCAAAATGTCTTCTAGACGTAAAAATCTCAAGAATTAGATGATAACCTTGAGAGCTTCTTGTGCTGGCATGGAAACTCATTGTACTAACTGTCGGTTAATAAAATGTTCCACTAATCTTTAAAAAATGTTTAGCTCTCACATTTAAAGGGGTATCTGCAATATATGTTAGTCTTAGTCTGCAGTCCATACCCAAATAAAAGACCATATCTGTAAATTCTGTTCACCTTTAGGAAAATTCTTACTTTGTTAACATACAAGACACTACTGCTCTCTTTTTTATCAGTCTATACCATATATAAAATGCTTCAGTGTAAGTCTGGTTTGTTGTAAGTACAGCAGCTTTGCTTTTTACCCCATTCAGTAAAGGCAGTGATATATGAAAAAAAGAGGTGTGGAGAAGTGACCTGCATTGCGAAAACTAGCTTTCAGATTCAGACATAGAAAAAAAGTGTTGCACAAAAAGGGCTGACTCTCATCTACACCAGAATAACTGTGTTGCTTTCAGAGGAGCTTTATTTATTATTTTGGGGGGATCATATTATGAGCTTACTCAAACAGATGACAACTGTCCTCATCCTTCCTATCTTCCTCCTTTCCTATCTTTCTTTGCATCTTTTAATCTCCACCTTTTCCCTTTCTTATCTCTTTCAAAAAGCAACATATTAAACCAGTAAAGCAAGGGGAAGACAATAACATGCCCACTCCATATAGTAAATAACTATTTTGACCAACCAGCTGCTGGCAGGTGTCAAATCTGAGACAGCTGGATAGCCAGCTCCTTGGGGCTAATTGCTCTAAATATCACTTCTTTTCTTTTTCTTCCCTTTTCTTATTCTTTTTTTTTTTCTTTCTCTTTTCACAGCTCATATCTAGATACAGAATCTCTGAGCTAATTATCAGGGCTGGTATTCTCAACTTAATCATCACTACCAATTCCCTGGAGTACAGTGGCATTGAAGAACTAACCCCTGCTATGCTGAATCACAGCCACACAGATGAAGAGCCAAAAACCACTGAGATTTTCAACGGAGGAGTCCTGTACACATATATAATATAATCCTGTGCTTTACAATCGAAGTGCAAACTAGGAGACACTAGCTGATGAAATACAATTAAAAGTTAGAGGATGAATGTTATACATTATTAGTTTAACAAGGCTTCAGGGAAGAGATAGTCCATCTGTCTGTTTTGTCTAAAAGCAATTCTGCTGTGGGCTACCTGTAAGAATTAACTCATGCCATGTTCTCCATGAATGAAAAAAGGTGTAAAGATAAATAACAACTTGACTAAGTAGCTGTAACTTTGCTCAAAACATTCCACTTCTGGTTAAATTAAGAGCAGAGAAAGGTAGATTTCAGAGTTATTTCTCTCCGCCATCCTCATTAAATTTCATTTCAACAGGGAATGGTGTCATTACTGCCTTAGTTATCTGTTATGAATTCAACCCTGTATTCAGCTTGAGTACTCTCTATATGTTACTTGCAGGTATATGGAATGGCATACAGTTATATGGTGTCAGTAATTGACAGGCTTAATTGTTTTGTAATTATTCCATGAAATCGTTTATTTTGCGCAAATAAACATAGATGCTTGCATTCTCTGTTAGTCTAAAATGAAACTGTTCCACTAACACCAGTGGAGGTGTGCTAATTTACACTAGCTGGAAATTTGGCCTCATTATTTAAGGTTCTGAACCATTTGGCAAACACTTAATAGGTACAACTGAATTGTGAAGTTTTCTCTCAGGGTGTTTCAGCAGTAAATGATACAGAAACTTCAGTTATCTGGATGCAAAGTCTTCCTGGATCAACTGCGGTAAACTAGTTGGTCTGTCAGATGGATGTTATTTGCTACACCATGTGCAGATGTTCAGTCTTATGTGAGATTTCTTTGGTGCAACTGCCTATAACAAGGACGTCTTTATCACACTCACAGCTGTCTAACCTTTAACTAACACTGCTCAGATGGATGACACTTCTTTACAAGAAACCTAAACTATGCTATTATATTCTGTTAATGTTTGAGTATCACCAGCAGCATTGGCAGCTTGCAACATTATTGTTCATAGTGCACGCTTTGGTGTGTTATTTAAGGCTGCAGCTTCTGGAGTTATGAAAATATATCAGAATTTATGCTTAGCTTTTTTAAGCATAAATATCTTTCTGGCATGAATCAAGCAATAAAAAATCGAGGAAATTTCCTGAAAGGACGTAGAAAGCTCAAGACAACTCATTTAAGAAACTTAGCCCCAGATATTTTTCCCTCCTTCATCTCACTAAAGTTGCAATAATTTCATAATTTTGGAGCACCTTACATATTGCTTGATTTGTGACTTTGGCAGCATTGCAGTAATACACCCTTTTTCACAAAATTACAGTGGAAGATATGAACTTTCTGCCAAAGAACCATGGTGTAATTTGGAGAGATTTCAGACTGACTGGAGCAGCCTTACAGGCATTGGCAGTATCTTATACATCTAAACAGAAGATCATGAAATAGTTAAAAGCTTAAAAGACACGAAAGAGCAAAGGAGCTCTGAATTTTATTCTCAATTCTGTGACTGTCACCTTTATTGTCCTTTTGGCTTTTTTCCTCTGGAAAAAAAAAAAAATTAAGAATAGCAACAATTCGTCATCACAGTTGATTTGTGCAGTTTTGGAGAATCCTCCAGAACAGGGTCAGTCATCCTAAGTGCCATAATAACTGAAAGAAGCATATAATAGCTCTGTGACCTCAAAAATAACTGCTTTTCTGCATGTCTTTAGGACATAAACCTCTAAATCTCATTTTTGCGTAACAAATAGATGAACTTCTATATAAAATCTATTCTAGATAGTTCTGTAGCAGTCAGATTAAGCTACAGGAACACTTGATTAACTGCTTTCAAAATAAAATATCAGGTTTACCCTATGATTTGCTAAACAGACAGAAGAAAACTTGGATTAATTTTTCTGGTATACTTCTATCTCTATATACCAGCATGGTCCTCTGCAATATGAACAGAGATTAATTTTATTTGGCTTCATCTTATCTGCTGGAGAAACATCTGATCCCTACCTGAATTTCCCTTAGAAGCAACAGGGGAGATATCAGGGGATGTTTTCATCCCTTTTTCCTTCCTGGGCACATGCAAAAAGTTTAGGGGTGTTTTCTTTCTAATTATCCTTGGACTAGGGAGAATTTGACTCGGCAACTTTTTTCTGTTGCATGGTTTTACATTATATCTGACAAGCAACCAGCAACCTCTTTTAAAGGATCATCTCAGGAAGATTATTCTTGTCCAACCTCAAGCAAACTGTGGTAATGGGAGCCAACTTCTTTAACCATCTAAACCATACTTTGAAATTTTTATATAAATTTATATAAAGTCAAACATCTCAAGAGGTTCTCAAGAGCTCTTTGTCAAGTGCTTCTGAAGTTCTGCCTGTGAAATCATTTTTACCTTTACTGACTAAACAGCTTTACAAGAATCAGATTTGTGATCTCCAGTAGCAGGCAGTGCTGAAGGTGGATGTTTTACTGTCTGTTTGGTGCCTCATTCTTATGTACCTGTGCACAAAGTTGACGTAGGGAGGTTTCCTGATGATCTTGGTTCTGTTATCTGCACGACAGCATGCGCGTGTATTGCAGGGTATGAGATGTCTTTACTTTCATTACTTTACACAAATGTTATTGAATGCAGAAAACAGGTTGGTGATGGGAAGGTCCCTTGGGGGATTCACATGAGCTTAGAAACAGGGTCTTTCATTTAAACACATCTTCCAACTTTGTTATGATATTAAGGCTATACATTTTCATAGATTTTCTAAAGAAAATATAGTGAACACTCAGAATATTACATTAGACATACATAATATGAAAAATCAAATTCTTCACAACATTGATAAAGTCTATTTTAGCACGTATGTTTTAGCTACCTGTTTCTAAAAGCCAATTGGAATTTGCAGTAGCCTCCCGCTTGAAGAATAGCCTGCTTTTTTTTCCTGCTGAAGAAAACCAGTTGCAGCTCCAGTGTCCAGTTCCAAGGATGGACAAGGATTAACACATGCACTGCTAAGGAACAGTCCCTTTGTGGAAATCCATCTTCAGATCCTCTGCCCCAAGATTCTCTGCAACAGCTTAGCACGCATGTCCCTCTTCACAGTTCTCAAGTAAAGATGTCCTGGAACATTAGCCAGGAGGGGGCTATACCAAGGCTTAACTGCTGGATTTGCAGGCAACTTTTCTCTAGTCATTTCTTATGTCTGTAATGCAACCTTTTAAAAGCATGGACAAACTACTGCTTTTCTTGAATTTCCACAGTGAAGTATTAGCAGTCATTACCTTTCCTGCAAAGCCATGTCTGCTAATATTTTATGCCCTTTGCTGAGATTTTGTATGAGGTTCAACAAGGCAAAGTCCTATACTTAGGCCACAACAATCCCATGCAATACTCCAGGCTTGGCAAAGAGTGGCTGGAAAGCTGCTCATGAAAAGGACCTGGAGGTCCTGATTGGCAGAGCTGAACATGGGCCAGATTGTGTTAGGCAGCCAAGAAGGCCAACAACATTCTGGCCTGTATCAGCACCAGTGTGGTGGCAGGGCCAGGGCAGTGATTGTCTCCCTGTACCAGGCACTGGTGAGGCCACACCTCCAATCCTGTATTCAGTTCTGGGCCCCTCACTACAAGAGAGACATTGAGGTGCTGGAGAGGGTCTAGAGAAGGGCAACGGAGCTGGTGAACGGCCTGGAGCACAAGTGTGATGAGGAACGCCTGAGGGAACTGCGGGGTTTAGTCTGGAGAAGAGAAGGCTCAGGGAGACCTTATCGCTCTCTGCAGCTGCCTGAAAGGAGGATGGAGCCAGGAGGTGGCTGGTCTCTGCTCCCAAGTAGCAAGGGAAAGGACAAGAGGAAATGGCCTCAAGCTGCATCGGGGAAGTTTTAGATAGGATATTAGGAACAATTTTTTCCCCAAAAGGGTGATCAAGCACTGGCATAGGCTGCCCAAGGCAGTGATGAAGTCACCATCCCTGGAGGTGTGAAAAAGACGTGTAGATGTGGTGCTGTCTGGGGATATGGTTTAGTGGTGGACTTGGCAGTGCTGGGTTAATGGTTGGACCCGATGATCTTAAAAATCTTTCCCAACCTAAACAATTCTATGATCCAATGACTTTGCTCAAGATTTTCTCACAGACAAGCAGGTTTGTAGGTAAAATTCCACTGCAGACTGCTACTATTTCATTGCAACCAGCTTTGCTCACCTTTAAAACATGTTTAAGCTCAGTCTCAAAATGCATGCCTCGCTCTGATATATTGTCTAACTTTCCAGTTAATTTGCCTTAAGTAAGGTGGTAATAAGTATCATATAAATCCCATAACAAGCACAAGGCAACAAGTTTAGGGTAGATCATTTTGATATTTAATACAGAGCTCTTCCAATACATTCTATTCCATTGCTGTCTTTCTAAATTGTGAAGGACAGTGTTCCAGAGGGTTTAGCTGAGAAAGGAAAAGCAGCTTTGGGGCAGAATGGCAGCAAACACATCCTGGAGGGCCTTCAACTGTGCAAAAGGTGGGAAAGATTGAGAGTAAGAAAGAGAAAATTCTTTTTTTGGGAAAAAAAAAAAAAAAAGTGGGACCTCGTGGGATTTGAGTTGGTTTAGAGCATCACTTAGACTTTTGGCTATCTGCCTGAAACTTGTTTCTGCACATATCACTGACACCATTTTTTCCTTTCCCTTGTCTAGCTACAAAATGGCATTTTGCTCTTGTAGACATAATTATCTAATTGTTATTTGAATACTCCTAAACTCTTTCACTGTTTGTTTAGCAAGTTACCAGAGAGGCTAACGACATCAAGAAAATTACTCTGAAAGGAATTGCCTGTATACTATGGTGTGTCATAAATATAGATGTATGCAAAATAAGATGCTAGGCATAAAATGCAAATGAGCAGGCAATGAGATTCAGTTGTTCACCAGAGACCCAGGTCTTGATGGAGCAGCCTCTGTAGGGCTACCAAGCAAAAAACAGGCTTATGCTTCAACTCCCCAGCTGCTGCTGAGTAGGGACAGCAGCCTGTCATAAAGCTCTAACTGAAGAGAATGCTGCTGGAAGGAAGTATGTGTCAGTGCCAGTCCCCCAGTGAAATGCCATCAGGCAGATTCATGGAAAAGCAACACAAAAAGAGCAGCCTGGGCCAAAAATTAAGCCTTGCATGCAATAGACTCAGGAAGATGACCAGCCAAAGGAAAGCTCTCCTGTGGCTGAGAGAAGCAAAAGAAGGTTAAAATGCCCCAAAGGTTTAAACGGCCTCTGTGAGAGATGCAGCAGAAAGACTGTTGAGAGGGATAAATAGCTACCATGGGGGGCAGTAACTCAGTACAATACAATTTTATTTCACTTCCCATCCTTCATACACATCATCACCCACACCATTTTCCTGGCTTAAGCACCCCAAGACAGTCAATGGTACAGGGTAAAGTGCCCATAGCGATAGAGGAGCAGGCACTGTATCCCTGCCAATCCACTGCCACAGTAGACAGCAGTACAGGGGTTGAGGGACACAGACACTTCTGCCAGTAGATCTGCACCTGAAACAAAACTTAATTCTTTGTGATATTTTAAATTATTGTTGCTCTTTAGTTTTATTCCAAATTAGAACCACTGCTCACAGCACTGAGGTCTGCCAGTTAGCCAGCTTGAAACACCCAGAAAGACCCTGAAGTTAGAAGGATTTTCTATTTGCCTAGCAAATATCACATATATAGCAAAAGAGATAATCACAGGAGTTCTGTGATGGTAGTAGTAATCTGAGGTGGAGCAAGACTGCTTGCATTAACAAACCCTACAATCTTGATCAGCTTGAGCTAGAAATACCATTCTTCAAATAAAGATATGAAATCTTTTTCACACCTTTCCATGTCCATGTCTCTATTTGGACGTACAAGACACCCAGTTGTATTAAAACCTACAGTGCATGAGCCACAGAGCTATGTGCAGAAAGAACTGCACTTTAACAATATCTCAGAAGCTGTTATAGCTAGATCTAGATACAAGCTTGCTGTTACAGGACTTCAAAGTCTCTGATTCTGCTCTGAGACTGCAAATTCTCCTAATTTTCTGAAACTATAAGTACGTGTATCGCACACTTTTTGGATGCACTGAGAATTATCAGGAGATAAGTTGATGAGCGCCTAGAGCTGTGACAGAGAAAAATGTCTAGAACACCATCTATTTCAGTTATTATTTACCCAGTGAGTTAGTCATGTTGCTTGTGCTCAGATGTGCTCTTCAGCCATATAAAATTTACAAACTAGCTTTACCCCAGAATCTCTCATTATTTGCAGGGAAGATTATATTCCTGCAGGGAAGATTATATTCCTGTGCACTTTTTCTCCCCTCCTTCCTTGGAATATCACCTGTAAGACCTATAAGACCTTCCATAGTGTGCTGAGCTTTGCAGCAAGATGTCTGAAGGGGCAAGCAGAAGCCAAATGACAGACTGATGAAACTCTGCCTCTCAGCACAGTCCCAAATGTACACAAACGTGTGCTCAGTTTTTCCAGATTCCTGCCAGATCTTGGCTTGTAGCAAAGTGAAAGTAGGAGCACAGCATAAAGTAGGGAGATGCAAAGAAAGAAAAAAGACACCCAAGACAGTAGCAGAGAAAAAAAATAAAACAGTTCAGTGAAAGCTGCAGGAAGTGAAGGAGAACAGAGCATGGAAGAGATACATAAGCTGAACACTAGCCAATAAAGAAAGGGAAAAGGAGGTAATACGGGAAATGCGGAGCTTTGCAAAGTCTTTCAGTGCAACATCAAGTAATTCTGAGTTTGAAGCAGTCACTATTATTGTTCAGATAAATAGTATCATGGTGCCCACTAAGAGAGTTTGATATTCCTCAAACAAACTGTTTAATTCAGGTAGTTTACTATTACAAACCATCCCTTCATTAATAAACCATTTCCTAGAGAGGTGCTGGGATTGGATCTGCAAACCATTTTCACAAAGCAAAAGAGATTTTGCATTTTGGATACTGTTTCCTGCTCCTAAAAGCCTCTCCTGTTGAAAGTCATATAAGTTCCTGGAATTGCCTTTATTGCAAAGATGCTGGGGAGAGGTCCAGAGAAATCATTCCTCTTCCAGTAATATGGAGAAGTATTTTCCTGCTGAATCTTTTTCCTTTTAGGGGATGGCCTTATTAACAATCCTCTCTGTATCTCGCAGGAGATGAAAATCAAACACAGGCATAGTTGAAAGGGGACAGATACAAAGGAAAACTTTGTAAAGTTAAAATATGGGGAAATATGGAAATATATTTTTTCAAAGTTGCTGCCTTTCCTGAGCTAGCAGCTATTTGGATATGACAGTTGTGCAAGAATCCACTGATGTGATTTCAAAATAAAAAGACTTTAGGAATATACCAGTGGTTTTCATTATTTCTCCGCTGGGAATTTCTGGCTTCGTTCATATATTCAGACTTCTTTGTTAGCAGCCAAATGCTGAATACTAAACAGAGCATTTCCTCCTAAATTAAATGAAGCTTTTGAATTATGTAGATTTAATGCTTATTCCTCAGCAGAGGAGAAAGGGTTAATAGCATGAAATATTACCTCTCTGTGAGGGAGGAGGACTGAATTTCAGAAGGCAGGATCTTACAGCATATCCTGACTCAGACATGCTTTTACTGATTCAGCCATAGCATTCACTTGGAAAGCTTTACATCATGGCCTTGGCAGACTCCCAGGTTTTCCCAATTCAGGCTGCTATTTTTCCTTTAGCTTACCAAAAATAGCCATGCATAGATCTAGTGTACTTTGTTTGCTGGTGTTTGCAGGCATGTGAGTGTTGTCAAGATTGCTCTGGGCAGGCAGAGATTATAGCAGGTTGGGTTAAAATGGGGGAAATAACAATTTGCTTTGCAAGCAAAGCCACCCACCCTACAGTCTGAGGCTTTGGAAACCTCCAAGAAGCTGACCTGTGATTGCAATCATAGAATCATGGAATGCTTTGAGTTGGAAGGGACCTTAAAGCTCATACAGTTACAAACCCCTACGATGGGCAGGGACACTTTCCACTAGACCAGGTTGCTCCAAGCCCCATTCAACCTGGCCTTGAACACTGCCAGGAATGGGGCAGACACTTCTTTGCGCAACCTGTGCCAGGGCCTCACCACTCTCACAGGGAAGAGCTTCTGCCTGAGAGCTCATCTCAATCTCCCCTCTGTCAGGTTAAAGCCATTCCCCCTAGTCCTGTCCCTGCACGCCATTTTCCAAAGCCCTTCTCTAGCTGTCTTGTTGGCCCTCTTTAGGTATTGGAAGACTGTTGTTATAAGGTCTACCCAGAGCCTTCTCCAGGCATCTTGTCTTACTTGTTGCACTGGCCCCATCATGTGTGTATGTATTCCCAGCTCAAGGCCAGCATTTGTGTCCATTCGTGGTAGTTCTGAGAGGTTAATTTCTCCCCACCCCTCCCCGCGACACTCATGTTATAATCACCACCAGGGAAAAAAAAAATATAGTGGCAGAGACTTTCTTCAGAGCAAGTTGTGCCCAAAGTCTGGCTTTAAAATGTTGAGAAAAAAAGGTCAGTTGCTGCAGAAAAAGATGAGCATCACAACGACGTCTCTGCACAGATTTGCTGACCTCTTTCCAGTCCCTTTTCCCGCAGCCGGGAGGACAGGGCCTTAGCTGCTATCTCAGCTGTCATGCATTACAGCTCCTGGGCGGATGCAGCTGCCTTCTACTTCATGCACTATGATGTGAAGTGACTGACTCACTCTGTTGCAGGGGATCCTTGAGTATGTATCATGGAAAATTGTGAAGGAAGACCAGCAAGATGCCTAAACCAAAATACTCAGCTGCCAACTCGAGCATCCCCAGTGCACTCCTTGTCCAGGAGGCACAGTGAACACCAGCACTAGCATGATCGCCACCACAGGACTTCCTAAAGCAAGATATGTTAAAGACAGTGCTTCTGCCAGCATCTAGGCCTGCAGTTTCAGAAGGAGCACACCGTTGTTCCTTGACTGTAGAAGGCAGTTGGCAATAGCAATGAGCACCCAAAGAGGTTTTCCTGAGACAGCTTTCATAAAATAAATCACCGCATGAGTTACAGTAACAGGTTAGCATATATTTTTTGCTCAAGCTCACTACTGGCCAGCTTCATTAGCTTCCAAACATGACTGCAGCAGGCTGACATGGTCTGTGTCTACGCCCAGGGTTGTTGCAGTGATCACCTCCGCTACAAAGACAAAAGAACCTGACAATCTGGTAGCTTTTGGCTCAAAAATTCATACAAGAAAATTATCTGGAAACCATCAGTCTTCCAGACTGATGAATGGGGTAACTGGAAAATGTCACAGAGTGCCACAGCTCCCTTTGCTGTGTTTCTTGTCTCATGGGCCGTAGCCACCCAACACTTGTGGCACAAGTCCAGAGAATAAAAAAGACTAAAGCACAATGGCCATACTGTGTGTCACCATTATGTACATGCTCCTTGCTATTCTTACCCCCACCAGGAAAGCAGGGTCAAACATTAGTCTAAAATAGGCTTCAGCTTGAATCCACTTGGACCAAGAGCCTGCTGTGATGGCATAAACGAAAATGTCTCAGTCAGAGCTCACCTGGAGAAGGCAAAGATGATGAGCTGATTGGGATTTGGGAAATGGTTTGCTTTTTGTTGTATGAACAGTGTAGCATGGGAGTTGGATGCTTCATTTAGTGACAGGAGTATTCTTTGTTTTCTTGTCCCCCACAAACATTGAGGAGGAAGCTCACTGTTCAGATCACTTAATCCCAGGGTTTCTCCCTAATATTTTTTTATATAAATTTACAGACCTTACTTTCCAAGTGAACAGAAATATATATATCCTTCTGTGATGCCACTTGTCCCAATGTCCTTTCAGTTGCATGCTCTTCTCCTAACAACACACATTCTTATTTCATCATCCAGCACCTTCATTTGTTATTTTAATTTGCTTTTACAAGAGTTGCTCATAAGAGCTGGAAACGACAGAATATCTGTGAAACTTGTCCAAAGGTAGTTTCTTCTGCCTAATGGAGTGTATGGGGTGGAAGGCTCTGCACATGCATTTGTACCTAGATTCATGCACATGTGTGAGTATTTTCAGAATCCTTTTTAAATGTGCCCTTAAATGCTGACAACGCAAACCCAATGGCCCCATGCAACTCTGGCAAGTTAAAAAGTGTAGGTTGGGCAGCCAGCACCAACCTTAATAACCAAAAATAACTGCTTGGGTCTGAATCAAGTATTTTCTCATCAGTATGCAGCACCAGGGTGTAGGAGGAGGAAAATGAGGAGCAGGAGGATATAAAACAAACAGTAAAAAGAAAAATGTCAGCTGTGCTCTGGCCTTCCTTTCTGCTTCTCACAGCCCACCCCAAGCAATGTAGTTGTGGTATGTGACAGGCTGTGTACAGGGCCAGGGTAGCATGCATATAGCTGAGCACATCTGGTGAGCAGTTGCCTGGTTTTGCACTGGGAGTCAGCCAACAGCATCCACATATCTAAGCAAGTCCTCTGCCATTGTTGCAGAGTGGTTTATGACTTAACTTTTCCTTTGTAATAAGTTCATTCCTCCAGCCAGCAATACTGCTGACACTCTTTCATCTTTGCTTCCCTGCTCACTACAGCCTTCATCCACACATCCATACATGCAGCTGAACTCAGGGTGATTGCATCAGAGAGGGAGTCATTTGCATCAGAGAATTTAATATGAGTACTTTATCTAAACGTTAAATATCTTTGGCTTCTAAGGCTGTTCCCTTCAAAGCAGAGCATATTTATTTAGGTGTGTAACACCAGTTTGCAGGCCTGCCTTTGGCATCAAAGTGGAAAACTGTGGCTTCAGTACTTCCAGGTACAACAAAAGATCTATGTTAACGTTACTTCTTGGGCAAGCTGTGGTTGTGTAAATGAAAGAAAATAGAATTCCCTTTCTCAGATTAACCTCAGTAAGACAGGTGCAGCATGTGTCCTTTCCCTTTATTCTATTATTATGGTATCAGGAAAGTGGCTAGAGACAATTATGATATAGAGCCACAGAATGGTTTCAATGAGAAGGGGCCTTAAAGTATAGCCAGTTCCAGCCCCCTGCCATGGGCAAGGACACCTTCCTCTAGACCAGGTTGCTCCAAGCCCCATCCAACCTAGCCATGAACATCACCAGGGATGGGGCTGCCACAGCTTCTCTGGGCAACCTATGCCAAGGACTCACCACCTTCACAGGGAAGAACTTCTTCCTAAGACCTCTGTCAGGTTAAAGCGATTCCCCCTTGTTCTGTCCCTAACAGGCTCTTGCAAAAATTTCATCCTCTCTGGGCTTCTTTTGATATAATAGAAATGGTGGGAAGCCATCGCACAGACTGATACAGGTTAGTCTTCTTGTCATAATTATTTCTCCTTTCTGACTGCTAAGAAACCAAGGCTGGAAGTTGACCATAGGATGAGGAAGATTCAGACAAAAAGAAGAAAATAGCTAGATGAACAGATGTGTATGTGTGAGCTTCTCCATGCACAGAACAGGAAGGAAGGTTGGAGAGGAAAGTCTCCCTAGGTCCTGGGGTTACACTAGACAAAGGAAAGAGATAAGCTGTGGAAATATAGCTGTTCACATGGAAGTTGTGACAGACTGGCAAAGTCAAATCACTTCAGAAGCAAAATTAACTGTGATTAACTGATGCAAGACATCACTCAAACCAATCAAATTGTTATTTTAGGAAATCATAAATTTGTATCCAGAGTCAGTTTGTCACTCATTAAAATCTTATAAGAATGATTAGGAAATGATATTAATAAGTAAATCTTCTCTTTTTTTTCATTTAATAGCTTAAAATGTAAGATGATCTCACCCTACTCTTAGATGACCTCTGACCAGCTCTCAGGTCATTATTTTATTCTCATCCTTACTTTGAGGATTAGGTCCAGTCTAATTCTTTCTGGCGCTGCCATAGCTGAAGTCTCCTTGCTACCATCTTTGCCTAGATGAGGAGTATTGCCCTGGTACGGTATATCTGTAACTCATCTATGCCAACCCATTCTTGCTTCCTAGGGCTGGTGGCAGAGCAGTGCTGCAGTGACCACAAAGCACATGAAGAAGAGAAAAAGAAGAGGAATCTCTAGGAATCCTTATAAAATAGATTAAAAGGGTGTAATCCAGAGCAGCCTCATTATTCCTCCGTATTACAAGGCTAATTATTTTGGTGATTACATGTAATAAATGAAAAATGGTTACTTGGGCCATTTCCACCAGACTTTCTGGCCCACTTGAAAAGCTCTTCTTGCTAGAAAATCCTTCACAGGAGGGACTTTGCAGATCAGTTTGTTGGATATGGTATGTGTTGATATGTGTGGTATGTACTGGTATGTGTGCTGCATATCTGTAGATTCAAACTGGGGATCTTACTTCATTATAAAGAGCTTCTGTGAAAAGCACCATTATTAAAATATGCAGAAGCAAGCACAGTCATTATTAAAGTATGACTCAAATTGCATTCTGAAAGGGAGGGTTAAGTGTACCATTCATTTAGACTACACAAGGGCATATTTTCCCCACAAGCCTATGTCACATTTCTGAGTAAAATTTTCCTCTCTTTCTTAGAATTACCTGAAAACAAACAGGTAAACCATATGGGACAAAGCATAAAACAAATTTCCCACAATACAACTTAAAAAAAAAAAAAAAAAAAAAAAGAAAGCCAAACCAACAGCTTTTAAAAATTAACAATCTCAAGCGCAGGTTATCGTAATATGATTGCAGCAATGAATTCACTTTACCTTTAAATTTTATATTTCCTTACATGGACCTACTGGCAATTTAAAGCTGTTGAAATCTGTACTTCTTAAGTCTGCTTTTCAATAGAATAACTACAGGAAACCCAAGGGATTCAAGTGCCCAACAGGTTAAGAGCAGTTTTATTTAATACATTGTCCTGCTTTGCTGAAAGAGAACGGTGATCTCACCATTGGCTCAAAAAGAGATCTTTTTGATTTACTTTCAACTCATCCATGCTTCACAGTGCAATTCTCTATTTCTTTCTCTCCATACTAGAAAAAAATAAGAAATGCCAGTGTGACATATTTTCAGAAAGTGACAACATGGTTTAGAAACTGTCAGTACCTAATGAAGCATTTCAGCTCTGTTTTATAAGCTGTGATTATCATGATCATTTTACTGATACATATATGGATTTGACATCTGCAGCCCTTTAGCCTTTTAAGTAATCTGGTCAACAAAATTGCTAGTATGTAGGTCAATTTAACCACTTCTTTCTAGGTTTTCTGGTGGTTTTTGTAGTCATATGCACTGGGTATATTTTGCTTCTTCCCTGTAGGAAACAGAGCAAAGAAGACTTGGAAGATATTCAACAAACTCAATTATAAACTCAGGAACTTCTTATTACTTACTATATTTGCTCAAGGCAATGCATCATAAAAGTTAGCACTGACAGAAAGGCTCTGACCCAAGAATTAAAACATAGACCAGAACTATTCCTCCTGCTGCTCTTAGGTTATCAAAATGCTTGGTTGTTTGTAACTCTTCTTATATAGATCTTGAGATGGCAGGGCTAATAATGTGACTGTAGGAATGGGGAGAGGAGAAAAAGGGAATGAAAACCCAGGGACTAGCATTAGGAAAAAGCCCAGCCAATATTCCTGAAACCAGTACTTAATGCCTTTCTCCAGTTTTTAGACCCATTCACTTTGGTAGATAGGAAAAAAACCCTGTGCCCTGTGTCTTTCTGCCTGCCTATGCATGGTATCAGTTGCCATATGATTAGCTCGGTTTCAGTGGCAGAAGTTTAGTGGTCCTGGCAACGCTGAGTGCAACCAAGCTGCTGCTGACCCAACATGGGGATGGTGCAGAAGTTACATGCACAAACCCAGGTCAGTCCAATCTGGTAGGTGAAAATACAAAACAGTGGATACAACGTATAATCACAGAATAATTTGAGTTGGAAGGGGTCCCAGGCTCAGAATTGGTCGCGTTGTATAGGGATTTATCCTCCAAGAGCAGACTTTCCCACTTGCAGTGTTCACTGTGCTGGCTTGCTTTTGCTTTGCTTAGAAGACAGCTGATTTGAGTCCAAGTGTCACCTTACGCAAGTAACTGTGGTGCTGAGTGAAGTGTTTGAATGTGCAATTCCCTTTAAGCATGCAGGGGGTCCTGGTGAAGCTCAGATGCCTTCAAAGCATCCCCATGGAGATTTGGACTGAACTGATTGCACATGATGACTGTGCAGTCTCACACGCAGCATGAGTGGACCTCATCAGCAATTTGTTATCTTATTCACAACAGAAATCCTCAAAACACTGATTGGGCAGTGTCCTCACCCCTTGATTACCACCAAACCTTTGCTGTTAGTCTCAAAGATAAGAAAGCAAGTTGTGCGTAATTTGCCTAATGAATTTATTTTCCTTTGAACACTAGAGGTTTCACATTGAAAAGGTATGAGTGTACCATTGTTGCAGGCTGGAGATCTGTAACTAAACTTACTTTTCAAGCAATTTTGAAAAGTGTTTTTCAGACTAAGGTTAAAAGCTCTTTTTTTGGTGTTTGTGGCATGGTTGATTGGTTTTCAGCTTGGTTCTGCTACGCGTCGGGTACAATCTTTTCCTGGAAATAGGTTCTTTTTCACTTTGAGATCAAGGTGGTTGCTCAAGCAGCCAGACACAAGGAGTGCAGATGATGTTGCACAACTGCAAACCCACATGTAGCATCATCACAAGTGTTGTAAATGATCATCACAAGGAAGTGCCACCATTTGCACACTTGTGCCAGATATTATTCATGCTGTGCATGAATTTTTTTTCTAAGACTACACTTGCTGATGGTAGGACTAGCATCGCAAGACACCAAGTTCACACAAAAGTTAGTGATTCACATGTATGTGTGTTTGTGCCTGGGTGTGTGTACGCGGAGATAATCACACACATAAAAATTAAATGCCAGCTATATTTTAACATCAAATTATAGGTAACTCATCTTTCTGCAAATGCTGATTTGTGCCTCTTCCTGGAAACCACCTACAGATAGCCAAGAACTAAAGAAACCTTGAAAACTGTCATAGCAACATTTCAGATTGCAGTTGGGAAGCCTGTGCAACATCATTCAAAACTGACATCCAAAAATTCAAGTTTAACATCCAGCACCTGTTTGGTGTTTTTCTAAATAAGGGCCATTCACAAAGGTTCGCCCGTGCTCTCACAGCACAACCAATTTTTAACCCATGGGATACATTCTCAATCAAAATTCACCCAAGCATGTTCTCATTAAGAATTGCCTCATGATCTTTGCTGAAATGAAATACGCTCTTTCTGTTTCACATGAAGCTACAGCATAATCTTCAGAAAGCAGTACTCACAGATGGGAACTCTTTCCCCTTTTCAGTCTTCTTTGTAAACAGATTTTTCCTATGAGAAATGATGAGATGAAATTTGTTCCTGGAACAGTGAGTACAACCCAGTGTCAGATCTCGAGGATCTTGATTTCATTTTCCAGTTACTGTACAATTGAAACAATCATGAGTGCCCAGTGACCAACTATGCTGAGTCAGAAGATCTAAATTATTAACAGTTTGTTGCACCGCAAAATTTACGACTATCTACCACAATTTAAGCAGGGGTACACAAAAGATTAGCCAACTAAGGACTAAACTTCTTTTAGACAAGCTGGTGGTCTAATTCCAAAGTTCATGAATGAGTCTGAGGTCCAGAGTACCTTTTATTTTCAAGCAGCAGAACCAACGGATGAAGTCAGTTCTGGTGCAACAGATTGGAATATTGAGTGGCTCTTAGAATATGCATTATATATGTTATCTTCTAGGAGAATATGTTGGATGCCTCTTTCTCTATTTTTCATTTCAACAACAATATGGCTTTGTTGGAGCTCTGGACAAGAGCTGCACGTTGCTCTGCAGCAAACACTTTTTGTAGAGAAGCCAGCCCGCCAACCCATGCACACCAGCGACCTTATGCCTGCAGTAGAAAGTTGTGCCCATAGCTTTGCTGCTCCAGAAAGGATCACACAGCTTCTTTGAGCACAGTACTCATTTCCTTCTACTGCCATCTGCACCCAAAAGTGCATGTCTGAGTTCCACTTTCATTTAGTCTCAGTGCCTAGGACCTGACATGCTGACCTTGCCCATGACCATGCAGCTCCAATATCATAGAATCATAGAATCACAAAATAGTTTGGGCTGGAAAGGACCTTAAAGCTCCTCCAGTTACAACCCCCTGTGACAGACAGGGACACGTTCCACTAGACCAGGTTGTTCCAAGCCCTGTTCAACCTGGTCTTGAACAATGCCAGGGATGGGGCAGCCACAGCTTCTCTGGGCAGCTTGTGCCAGGGCCTCACCACCCCCACAGGGCAGAACTTCTGCCTAAGATCTCACCTCAATCTCCTCTCTGGTTAAGGGGATCTCCCCTGGTTAAGGCCATTCCCCAAAGTCCTGTCACTACAGGCCCTTGTCCAAAGCCCCTCTCCAGGTTTCTTGTAGCCCCTTCAGGCGCTGGAGCTGCTCTAAGGTCTCTCCGGAGCCTGCTCTTCTCCAGGCTGAGCAAGCCCAGCTCTCTCAGCCTCTCTGAGTATGCCTCTGTGCTGTGAGCCATGAATGGACCAGTGCATGAAGAGATCAAGGCACTTTCTTATACTTTCCTACTGCTCTGCAAGAAGTGTGTTGGTCTACAGTTGTGCTCACTATAAGGCTGAGTGTAAGACACAGGATGAATCAAGCAACTGTAATCGATCTCTGCTTCTGATGGCAGATTTTCTATACTCAAAATGCAGCTTGAAAAATGCAGATTTTCTTCCTTTTAAAATTTTGTCTTTCTGTATTGTCCCACCCATAGAGCTGTTTCCTCACTGACTTTCTGGCTAACATTTGCAAAGAAGCTGAAAAGCTGCTTGCTCATCCCTCATGGTCTGCTCTCCATGATGCTCAGCCCAAGAGAGTGCAAACACTCATGAAGGGACTTTGGACAAGCTCAGGAGAAGCTGGCTGAAAAGGACACAGGCTCTGGAAAACTCTTTTGGGTTTCTTCACCTTATAGATTCACAGGCTTCCACTTCAACCAGCATAAAATTAGTGCACACATGTCCTCTTCTGCTGGCTGAACACTTGTAGACAGCAACCCTATGAAGCATGTGTACTGTCTCTCTTTTTCGACCTTTTTTTCCCCCTCACACAAACCAAAACACAGACACACACACGCGCGCGTGCGCGCACACGGAGTCACAGCTTGTCAACAGCTTTAGCAAAGTAAAATACAAATGATAATTAGAAACATGTGACCCTAGAAAAGCAGCACAAAACTAAAAGGTCATCTTTTTTCCAAATGACCTAATTAGAAAAGCCTGGAGTGTTGGCTGCAACATAATGGTTTTACACAGCTTTTTAACGTAGACTTCCTGTTTTAAAACAGCGCAATTTAGTGCTCCTGCAAAAAAAAAAAAAAAGTAATTAAAAAAGATGAATTGGTATTTAATGCTAGCAAAATTAGGCCTCACAACAACACCTGCCTTGAGCAATCTCCAGCCTGTTGGATGTACCAATGGAGCATTGTGGGCTTGCAGTCCCATAATGACTATCAAGAAGCCAACACCAGGACATCTGCCAGCTTACAAAAGACCCTAAGGAGGCACTCCAGCATCACATGGAGCAACTAGGCATGAGGGGCTCCACGCAAATCTGCCTGCAACCCCTGACTGCACCATCCGGATAGAGCATCCTTGCCTTGGCTGAGCCAGAGGCAATGTGGGAAGCAGACGGGCCAATGGAGCAAGAAGGAGAGGAGGTGGAGGCATGAAGAAACCTCCCCACTTCTCTCTCCACATTCCTGTTTGATAATTTTCTTTGTTCTGGTGAACATACATGCCATTTATTTCTGCAAAACTATTAATCCCAACTTACTCATCATTTAGCAAAGCTATATTTAGTTTATGGCTTTTCCGCATAAATCAAACCCTGCAGGCTCCTCAGTTTTGAATGGCTTAATTATGGCAGCTATTCCCAAACTGTAGGGCATTTCACCAACACAGTGGGAGTACAGGGGGCTGCGAGATTGGCTCAGAACAGCAGCGAGGGGAGGGTATGAGCTGGCTCCCAGGGTGGAAGCAAAATAACCAGGACACTGCAGATCTGGCCTGAGCTTATTACACAGAGGGACAGAGACCATGGTGGAAGAAAGAGCTGGAGAAAATAGCTTGGAAAGGACAGAGTTTAGCCAGTGCTGTAGGTTATTAAAGGCAGCCAATCTAGATTTTTGTGAATCAAGCTGAAGAAAAGCCCTGGCTTTCACATGGCAGACAGTTTTAAAGCTTTGCAGCCATCATAAAGGTGGGAGGGCCATGAAGTTTGCACATCCATGTCCCTGGGGGCTTAGAAGTTCTCTGCTCATAGTGGTTTCATTGAGAATCAACAGCATTGCCCATTTCTCAGGCAGTCTCTGTGTCCCAAAGGGTTGAGCTGAATGAAGCAGCATGGAAAAATAATATACACTGTGCATGTAATGTGCTGCTTAACCATTTTTTCCAAACTTACAAAAGCATGTGATCTTCATTGAAAACTGTGTACATGCCAAAGTTCGATCTTTAAATTCAAACTCCATTTATTTGAGAGTCTGTAATGGAAAAGAAAGGAAAGAAAGGAAAGAAAGGAAAGGAAGGAAGGAAGGAAGGAAGGAAGGAAGGAAGGAAGGAAGGGAGGAAGGAAGGAAGGGAGGAAGGGAGGGAGGAAGGGAGGAAGGAAGGAAGGAAGGAAGGAAGGAAG
>WYDI02019381.1:0-11211 GCA_009867235.2 Psittacus erithacus | reverse complement strand
AGGTCTCCACGCAGCCTTCTCTTCTCCAGGCTGAACAGCCCCAACTTTCTCAGCCTATCTTCATATGGGAGGTGCTCTAGTCCCCTGAATCTTGAATTTTACAAGATTTTTAATGTCGAATCCCATTAACTCTTCACAGACAAACTGATGAGGTATGAACTGGATAAAGAGATACAGAGGTGGACTGAAAACTGGCTCAACTCGTTCAAGTATTTCTGATCAGTGCACAACCAAATGCCAGCAGGAGTCCAGTCACTAGTGGAGTACCCCAGGGGACTATACTGGGGCTGACACTGTTCAACGCATTCATTCCTGACTTGGACAATGGGACAGAATGCACCCTCAACAAATAATACAAAACTGGGAGGAGTGGGTGATGCACCATTTAGATGTGCTATTATTCAGAGGGACCTCAACAGGCTAGAGAAATGGGGTGACAGGAATTTCATCACAAAAGGAATTACCAAGTCCTACACCTGAAGAATAACCCCAGGTGCCCAAACGTGCTGGGGGATGGTCAGCTGGAAAGAAGCTTGGCAGAAAAGGGCCTGGGGGTCCTGGTAGACAAATTGAACACAAGGCATCAATCCAGCCTTATGGCAAAGAAGTCAAACAGCATCCTGGGCTGTATTAGGAAAACCATAACCAGCAGGACAAGGGAGGTGATCCTTCCCTTCTACTTGGCCCTAGCAAGACACATATGCAGTGCTGGATTCAGTTCTAGCCTCCCCAGCAATAAAACCCAACAACACGGACATACTGGAGCAAGCCCAGTGGGCAGCCACTAGAATGATCAAGAGACTGGAGCATCTTTCATGAGGAGAGGCTGAGAAAACTTGGACTGTTTCATCTTGAGAAAACAAAGCTCTGGGGGGGCATATTATCTCTGTGTATAGGTCATAAAACCATAGAATATCTCAAGTTGGAAAGGACCCATAGGGGTCTCCAAGTCCAACTTTCTGATTCTCACAGGACTACCTAAATCTAATCCATATGATTAAGAGTGTCATTCAGATGCTCCTTGAACTCTGACAGGCCTGGTGCCACGATCACTTCCCTGGGGAGCCTGTTCCAGTGACTGAGTACCCTTTTCATGAAGAAACTTTTTCTAATGTCCAGTCTGAACTTCCTCTGATGTAATTACATTCTATTTCTTCATGTCCTATTACTGGTCACTAGGGAGAGGAGAATGGCGCTGTGAGAGTAGTTGGACACTGAAACAGGTGAACCAGAAAGGCTGCAGAGACTCCACTCTTAGAGATATTAAAAGACTGACTAACCATGGACCTGGACAACCTGCTTTGATCAACAGAGTCTGACTAGATGGCTGCCAGAGACCCCTGCCAACCCTCATGATTCTGTAATTCTGATCTACAGGTCATTGTTACATATGCATTTTGAACAAATAGCAGATTTCAAGAAAATTCATCCAGCATTCACTATTTCTTTTGTGCTAAATGGTAAGTTACATATGAATATAGATTTGACTCTGACACTGAGAAATTTAATAGAGAACTAAAAGCATGACTGTTCTGAGGCAGACCAAAGGTCCACCTCACTGCTACCTGACAGTGAGCAGCATCAGATGCTAAGCAGAAAAGTATAGGAACAGATAATCCTACAGTAGCACTTCCCTTGGTATCCTGCCTCACACCAATTTGCTATATTCTCTTTTTCTTGACATCCAAAGTCCTTTTATAGATGCTAGATATGATTGTGAAGCCCACAGGTAGAAGCATACAGGTGAAAAAGAGATTGGAAAGAAGTGAAGTATAAGGAGGGTATAATACTGTGCTGAATTCTTCCCTTGCAGCATATAATCAAAGGAGTAAGATGACATATGCTTTGAAATAGTGATAATTCAAACTATTGCATGCTATGTTCTTTGATGATGGTTTTCTATCGTCTGACCTGCTCAGCTGTGGAATAGGGTTTACTGAGCCTCAGGTGAGTATCCTAGTGAGTCAAGCTCTGCATGAGAAAGGCATTTCTTTTCTTTTGGATGCTGGAGTTTGGAAGTTCCACTTCTTCCAATGACCGTTGTCCTTTATTTCCTACCTGCATGACAAGTCTCCATGTTTTAAATGAAAGAATTATTTCATTACGTGATACCAGATTTGGGGAGTTGTACAAGTTCTAAATGCTTATGATATGATGCAATTCTAACTCAGTAGCACCAAATTAGTGTTTTTTGACTTTTCCACTTACTTCCAGAAGCCTTATTCTACAGCAAGCACTTCATATGCAAGTTTTCTTCTTTGTAGATGATAGTCTACAGGGAAAAAAAACAAAAAAGAAAAGGACCTGTTATTTTTTAGCAACAATCAGATTCTATATAAATGTATAATATACTCAAGTTACTCTACAAGAAACTCTGTACTGAGGACCAGAATGCTTCCCAACAGCTCCTGTTACACCTTGAGGGAAAAGAGAATAAAAACTCAAAGCGAAATCTTTAAGCCTTAATGTCTTAGATCACAAAACTTTCTATCAGTTAAATTATTTATTTTGTCTAATTTAAGGAAATAGGATTGAAGCTAATTGATAAGCATATGTTTCATTTCTATATGCAGCAATGCCATATTACACTGTCTTCAATAATCTCAGCTGCTAATCAGTGCTTATCTCTGTAAACTATTCAAGGTAGGCAGACTGCTCAATGCAGTTTTTCTGACTGTCACGAGACATGTTAATCCTTTTCTGAAGGCAAAATGACGATGCTTAGGAATATGACTAGGAATATATGGAATCAGGATGAATGTAGGAAAACTTAGGCATAAAGCCCAAGACACACAGTGATTTTGGATCATAATCACAAGGCACTGCGAGTGGTTTTTCACTGTTTTTATACCAACATGCACCCACTTCCCCATCCTTGTAGATGACATCTAGAAGGATTATTTATAGGGAGCAAATATGTTTATGAGGAAGTTATTTGAAGTGTTTCCTGCCATATGGGAGTAGCTTATTGTGTCTGCTATACATCATTAACACCTTCATAAAGCTGCTTGTATGCAATCAATTATGTAATTGCAAATTGGCATTGAAAAGGTTGATATCACAAAGCAAAGCAGTATCTTCATTTATTCTTAGATAATGTAATAAAGATGACACATTTCTAGAATTAAGGGTCTTTTTTTCCTACCATAAATCTTTTCAGTAAAAGTATTTTCCAAAAACCCTTTTAATATTAAAATGCTAAAATACGTGTCAGTGAATTAATATTTCCTATGAAAGAGTGCATATTATTATTTTTAAAAGTTCTGAAAAGTTTTACATCACTGCTGTTACCAGATTTTTCTTCAAGCTGATTTCCTCTCCATCTTCCTGAGAGATAGCATAGCTGTTAACAAATAAATGGAATTATTTCTGAGTAGAATCACAAATCTCATGGTAATCTGTGCTTAACATGATATATAAATGCCTCAGGCATTACACTTCTGCTACCTTGAGGCACTGATACTCAACTTACTATAGCACTGTTAGTAAGAGAAGGCAATGCGGTATCCTTCTACATCATCCTTTAATGTCTGGCTTTAAGAGTCTTCAGCATGCCAGATTTTCACTAAAACAACTTGGCAGCTCAAACACATTAGAACAGTTTGAGTTGCAAGCATCCTTGAGTTGCAAGGACGGAGATGTGAAAGAAAGTAAAATTTTCTTCTCCTTTGTACACATTGTGACACATCCTTGCAAAACATAAACTTTTATGGTTTTAAACATTTTTTCTTATGAAAAAAATCATAAGAAAAGCCATGTTCCTGTTAAACCCAATTTGTTATTCTGTCAGGGCACTTACTTCCACTCCTCTCAGCAGAAACTCCAGAAAGAAGAGACTGTATAAACAGAAGGAAAAGCATTACACTTAGTTTTCTTTCTGATCATGAGAGTGATAATATGTTTCATGCATTGCGGTTTAATAACACCCAAATACTGAAAACATATACGCAGTCTGTTATTTAATCTGAATTTTAAACTCCCACTTCAAGATAACCAAAGAAAAAGTAATATAACTGCAGCATAAAAAAATGAGATAAAAAAGTCCTGTGTCAAGATAAAGACAGTGACATCACTTACAAATTACCATTATGGGGAAAATAGTCTTGACTTCAGGAAAATTAATTTAATTAATTAGCAGTTAAAATATGTTTGAGTAGTAAGAATCAAACCCAAAACATGAAAACACATGCCTTCTCCTCCTTTTCCCAGACTCAGCTTCACTCCTTCATTCCCGACTCTTCTACCTGCATGTGTTCCAAGCTGCACAAGAGGATGAGGACTGGTGAGCTGTAGTCTGTCCATAACAACTTGTCTCCATCTCACATTCCTCCTCAAAATTCTCCTTTCTCCACTGTGGGTCCTCTCCAGGGGCTGTGCACCTTTAGGGAATATCAACCTCCTCCAGCATAGGACTTTCCCAGGGGCTGCAGGGAAACCCTGGCATCACCAACTCCCTCCTGGTGCCGCAGGGGCATCTCTGCCGGGCGCCCGGAGCCCCTCCTGCCTTCCTCCCGCTCTGCCTTCGGGGCTCGCAGGGCTGTTTCTCACCCGGTTCCCCTCAGCCCTGGCTGCCGGACACCGTTTGCCCTTCCTTACCCACGCTTTCCCCGAGGCGCCCGCCTGCGGCTGAGGGGCTCAGCTCTGCCCGGCGGTGGGGCCGTTGGAGCCGGCTGGGACCGGCTGTGTCCGGCACCGGGCAGCACCGGCCACTCCGCGCAGGGGGCGCTCGGGCAGCCCCCTCACTACCCAGATCTTGACACCTACGCTCAAGAAACCCATTTAGCCTCACAAAGATTCTTGATTATGTGTCATCTTACGCCTCTAATTTTGCTTAAAAGCTTAGCTGTGAGTATGCACAGTGCTGGATCAAGCATGCGTGATGTTTTCCATATCATGAGCTAGTTTAGCTGTATGTTGAATCCTAGACATACTGAGCCTGATCCGACTTGTTACCGTTAACTGTTTGACAGAGTGATGACATAGTGCACTAATTCATGATTCTTTTTTCATGGCTGTAGTGGCTGTAATTAGTAACAATATACTGTCTCACATCAGTTCAAGCAATAGAACCTGGATTAGTTTATAGCACATATAGATTAGTTAGTTCCACCCAGTCTTTGCAGTCAGTTGTCAACTGCCCACTAGGAATTTCCTTTGTGTTAAGCTCAGAATTTGCAGTGGAAGAGCAATGGATGAAGTAGCCCTGTTGCATCAAGTCATAGCTCTAGCAACCTCAGATATGAATAGAGGGGCAAGACGTAAAACTAGGTATCTGGCAGTTTCCTTTGAACTGTCTATCAGGATCACAGGAAAACAAGAATGGTGAACAGGAGTGTGCATGGGTTTAGCTAACTTGTAGCAGTTGATAGTGATTCTTATCATCACTGATTGCTGGTCTGCATTGAGACACATGTCCTTCCTGACTCAGCCTTACTTTTTTAGTCTGTCACATACTGTAGTTGTATCTTCAGTCTAGGACTGTTTTGCTGGCTAACTCTCCAGACTGAGGGAGAGTCATGCCTTTTATTACGTCCACTGATGTCACATTCAATATACTAAAAATTGTACATAGATAGACACCTCATAGCTCAGAGAGGTTAATCCTCAAAAATATTTTCATTGTTTTTATTAATTTATGGTGCAGAACATAGGGTCCTTAAAGCCTTTAATTCAGTTACTAATCTAGATGTGAATAGGAGAATTATACAAAGAATTAAATAAAAGCACTAAAGAAGCTGAAGCACAAAAGTCCCATCTTTCTACTCTACTTTTGAAAGCTATTAAAATATTATTATGGAATTAAGTCAGTAGGGAAAAACTCAGTGGCTTCTAGTCTAAATTGTTCTTTTTTCATTATGCATTGACAAATTACAGATAATTACAGTTAAGTTCCTTTTTTATGCCAATAGAAATGCTGTACCACATATTGTTTTCTGACATATGCAATCAGGAATATGCCTGCAAACCTGCTACCTTCAATGGTCTTTACAGGAGCTGACTGGAACTTACAGGGCACTTCTGCTGGTGAAGGAGGAAATACAGAGCTGGAGTTGTTCTCTTTTAGCTGTGTTGACTCTCTGGGAAAAACAGGGTTAAAAATTGTGCAGATGTATTTTTGCTTCTGAACTCAGCAAACAGCTCTAAGTAGATGCATGAGGTATAGCTCCTGATTAAGACAGTGCCAGTTTAGCAGCATTCTTTTTGAATAGAACAGCTCTTTAAACCAGAGATGATTAAAAAAAAAAAAAAAGAAAAGTATAAGGTAAGAATGTTTAAGATTAATGCCTATCCACTGTTTTCTTAAATCTAGAATGTTCTTTTAATTGCAATATTACTGCTTATTTCCTTATACTTTATTTTGATTCTTTCCTATTGGTCAATCAGATATGCATGGCACTTAATTCTAAAGACAGACAAATTGCATACATATTCAGGCAGCTTTTTTAAGGCATTACATTTCTAAGACACAAAACCAATAATTTAAATTAATTATACATGTTTAAATTAATTATATCTATCAATTTCTATACATTTTAAATCATAAAGATGTATGGATTTGTACTTAGAGAATGAAACATAAACATCTTGTTAGAAAATCACTGGGGGAATTTTTCTCTAATTTCCTCAAAAGTTCTAACATTGAGAAAATTTTGGAGTAAAATGCAGCTCCTACTTCCACAATGAGGTGTGGTTGGCATGCACAGAATTTACCTTGCAACACTTCCTGAGACAATGCAGCCTGCAATCTTAGCACATGCTAAGGGCAACTTAATGGACCAGGCTCCCAGAAATGGGAACCTGAAAGTGCTGCATACTGGTAAACTGCATAGCAGCCATCAGACAAAGAAAATAGGGAAATATGTTACTGTTGAGCTGATAATTATGGACAAATTTCTTTCCTTGGATGAACTTTGCTCATTGTAATCTCATTGTAATACCAAGGCACACCTCCATCTCAATCCTACCTGCATCCAAGGTAGAACCACCCCTCACTGAGCACACACTTTACCTTTTTATTAATTGTAAAAAACAAAGCAAGAAAATTTTACACCAATCAGTAACAGAAGTATGTGTGACTAGACTCACTCAGCCTCCAGCTAGAAGTAAAGTAGTAATACAAAATTGAATTAGGAGGGGCAGAAGCTAGGGAAGACTCCTATTGTAATAACTTGTCATTACTGGGATTGGTTGAGGGGCCAAACCTGTCTTCACCTTCATAGGGATGCATATTGGGTAAGAACTATACATGCACTTAACGATAAATTCACACTGGCTTTTCTGCATATTATCTCAATGTTTTTCTTGCAGTTACTGTACTACCAACAGCAATCTTGGAACCTTAATCTGTCACAGATTTGTACAATAAAAATTCTCAGCTGAGTTCTGTTTTGTGTAAGTTGCTGGAAACTTGAATAATTCACTTGACTGGTGAATCTGTTACTGTGAATCCCTGAATAGGACAGCCTTATCACCCTCTGATACTGTTTGCTGTCCCTGTAGTGACAACAATCCCTGTAGTGGGCTCTGAGGCTAGTGGGGCTCAAGGGACATGGGCAGAACCATCAAACATAAAGGCCTGTGGGAAACCTCCCCTTTAACATGACACATATTTATTTCTAAATATAAAGTATCTTAATCATGTCATTTGAAGATTTATTTTTTTTTATTTGAATCTTAGTGTTCCTTGAGCACTCATCATGTTAATTTATTTCAATCTAATACTTTTTTCTGCATTAATTAAAACTTTGACCCTATGCACAGAAAAGAATAACCTTATCTACAGTAGTAGCTGAATTTAATTTAGTTGGACTACTTGCAATGACAATTACCCAGCAGTCAATGATTTAAAAAATGCAAAATTTTTTACAATTGTTTTTTTAAAAATCAGTATTATATAAATTGGAAAATAATTTCTAAGCATTCATAACTACACAAAAATGATCATGATATCCATGATTTCTGGATAGTTATGAACATATCAAATTCTACATTTAATTGTATTTGCAAATATTTCTTTCTGAAAGTAAAGAAAGAAAGGTGGAAATAACTTAGAAAAAAAGGTAAAATTATTAATTCTGTCACAAATATGCTTTGAATTATTTAGATGGCGTATGAAAAAGCAAGCCAAAAGGAAAAAAAAACCCAAACAAGCCAAAACCAGCACCATAGATATTAAAATGTAAAATATATTTACGTATTTTTCACAAACGCTTAGGATAACTTGTGCTGTAGGGTACAAAAACCTTATTGGAGCAGAGGTTACCAAATCCTCCTCATCCACACCATCTGTCAGGGTATGCTAAGTAGCAGTTCCTTAAGTAAACTGAAGGCTGCTCTCTGGAAGACTCCAGTCTAAATTATATTGCTCAGCTTCCCAGATCCTTCCTCTTGATTCTGAACTCAATCAGTTCATGGTTATGAAGTCCATATTTGTGAACACCAGGACAAGTAAAGCATTCTAAGTAGTTGATTCCTCTAGCATTTGTCTTGGGAAATCATCAACCAACATAATCTAGGAACCTCATGAACTGCTTGCACAGTGCTGTGTTTTCTTCTTAGAAAATTACTACTTATTTGAAAATCTCAGTAGGAAGTAGATGTTCAGGATCATGAGACTTCTAATAACTGTGTACAAAAAGACTCATTCACTCCCTCTTCTTGTGGAGGTCTGTGATGGATCCTCAGTGTAACACTACATTGCTAGTTACCCTTTGACCTTGACTCATGAACTCTCAGATTCCATGTTTCACAATGGGCCACTTCTTATAATTCCCTACCTGTCCTTCCTAATAATCCTGCAATGTTTATTTTGTTCCATGTCCTTAAAGTAGAACTAATTATGCTTTGAAGCACAGATTCTGACAGCAGCTTAATGAAACAGAAAATAAAAAATTAACTTGTTAGTTCTTGATGAGTTAGTGTCCTGCTATTCATGCAAATAATGTACCTATAGTTATTAAAATCTTGCAAATTTACTCACGTCAGTATCTGATACGTGTTTTGGAGGCTCTTTTTCTGTATTTTTGAGACAATAATATCTAATCAATTGCTTGGACTAACTTCTATGCCAGCAAAATTGTAGACCTTAGCAAAAAAACATATTTTGCTTGGGTTTCTCCACATTTCTGAGAAATTCCCTTTCTTTTTATCATTTGTGTTCCTCTCCTTATAGGCTGCAGTAATATAATCTATCATTTTAATAGTTGCGCTAATATCCTATTAACATAAATGTAACTCATTTACTAAATCTCCATAAGCAATGGCAGAAATGATATAGCCGTGGAAATACCAAAGATGTCCCTCCATTATACTTAAAAGCAATACATATTTCCTTGCTCGTTTAGCTTTTCTCAGTTTTCCCTCGTGTCATTTCAGTTTTCTTTGCTCTCATGTGCAGCTTTTGCTTTACTTATTAAATCCTTTATCTCAACCCATGAGTTTTCTCACTTTTACTCTTCCAGTTCTTTCCTCCATGCCACAGTGAGGGGACTGAGCAGGTCACTGTGTCAGGCTCAGCTGTTTATTGGGTTAAACCTCAACAAAAGTGCATACAATTTGCATACATAGTCAATGTTAATGCTCATGGGGCCTAAGCAAAATTAGTTTTCTGCTGTTCCTTTTGGTCTGAAGCCATCTTAAATCCTATCCTGTTCAGTACCACATTAACCAAATGACGTATTTTGTGTACTAGCCTGGAAAGAGGAGAGAAAAAAAATCCAGTATGTGTATCACTAGGGATACTATCAGGTGCTCTATTATTTGGCTTTAATAAATGCAAAAGTAGGAGATTAAGAAAACTTTCTCTCATTATTGTTTTAGGTTTGTGTTTTGTTTTTTTTTCTGAGAAGGCAGTTTTGATTGAGCAATTTTCATGGAAACTCACAAAAAAGAAACAAAAAGCTTTCATAGCAAAACATCAAACTAAGGTTTTGTAAAAATAAATTATTTCATTATCAACACTTGCCTAGTTAAATAACAAGAGCCCTAAATCCCTTAAAATTAAATAAATAAGTAAATAAATAAATAAAAAGCAAAAGAACTCTAATGACCCAAAGTACACATTTACTGCAAAGTACCTGTTTTTTGGAAGAGATAAAAGCCATCTCGAACCCTTTTAAGTAAAATACTTCAGGAAATTGCTTTTGAATTGCTGTGATAGGTGTTATAAATAAAACAATTTCTTCAGCAATGGTACTTTCACTATGTGAAATGGCATATGTAAGAGATACTTGCCTGACAGCAGTATGGTAAATTAACTGGTCCAATTAACAGCATGGGGCACCTCTAGGGTTAATTGAAAATCATTAGTTTATTTACTGTGTTGTTTTTAAGTATTTGAAAGTGTATGCTGTATTAATGATAGATTTCTCTAAGTGATACTATAAATATCTGGTAATAGATTTTCTGGGTCTTTTGTTGTTGTTTTTGTATTTCTGGAAGGTAAGATATTGACATGGGGACTGTGCTTTTAATTGCTAGGCTCCCTAAAGATAAAGATAAACTGTTATGTTTTGCACAGCTGTTGTAATAGGGAACTCAGTAAAACAAGTCATTCTTAAAGGTTTTTGCATGGAATAGTAAGTAAATGCCACAAAATCTTGTATTTGCATGTGCATAGGAACAGACTCATACACAAGTACAGATGTAACAATATGGAAGTTTAGGCAGCAAATAACTTAGAAAAGATATATATATAAATACGACATTCTTTCATTGAACATGACAAACCATATGCACATAGTGTGCGCACATAGAAGAAGTGTGAAATACCAACAGGCATTACACTTGAAATCTTGAGATTTTTCATGAGACATACAGATATAAATATGCTACTAAGAAGGAGAAAAAATGACTGCTACTGCTGAACACAGGACAGTAGCAATATGAGGAGGTCTGATCAGTCTTAGAATGTGTCGCACTGTTTAATTTTAGCAATATGAGGTGTGATTGTACTAAGATCATCTACTTAGGTGCAACTTAAATTTAAGCTTTTGTAAAGAAAAGACTGTCCCACCTTCCTCTTTTGCCCCTAGCCTATCATTTCTTGTATTCCTGTGCCTGAGCACTAGCAATTTATGAAGGAGGTGATCCTGCCCCTCTGCTCTGCTCTCGTGAGACCTCACTTGGAGTATTATGTGCAGTTCTGGTGTCCTCAACATGAAAAGGACATGGAACTGTTGGAACAAGTCCAGAGGAGGGCCACGAGGATGA
>WYDI02019380.1:0-10608 GCA_009867235.2 Psittacus erithacus | reverse complement strand
GGAGCAAGCTGCTCTAGTGGAAGGTGTCCCTGCCTGTGGCACGGGTTGGAGCTGGATGAGCTTTAAGGTCCCTTCCAACCCAAACCAGGCTGGGGTTCTGTGATTCTAAGAGTATTTAAATAAAAGATTTTATTTATATGATCTAATCTTTTATAAGTAGAACAATGCCAAAAAGAAGTGGCTGTAGCTAGTCCCAGAGGTTTCTCCTGACTTCAGACATTATTAGATCATGTCCATAGTATAGGGACAAATAAGGATATGAAAAAGTGAGGGTTCAGGTTGGGGGTGAGGGAAACTTTTGCACAGAATACAGACCAAAGGGCTAGAGCGCAGTCTTTCAAGCACAGGGCATCCAGTTGCACCCATGGTGGAATAGTTACACATTTCTAACAGTTTTACAGAATCACTGATTGTTTAAATGTCTTCTCTTAGTCAGTAATAGTATTTTGTTCTCTTTAAAGCCTTGGGCTGTGTCTCTCATTACACTGGAACGAGGGACAAGTGTGTTGGTGAGACCCCAGTGCTCAAAGGAGGCTTCAGTCCTGGCTCAGCCTCACTGGTCCCAACTGCTGGCTGCTGCTGCTGCAGCTGCCTTGCTGCTGATAAGTTCTGTAGGGCCACTGCAGTGGAAATCCCATGGGCTTGGTAAAAAACACATACCCTGAGCCCTGAAGCCATGAGAAAAGTCCTGTTAGCAATGTTAGGACCAAGTATCCATTACAGAATGTCTCTGAATGTAGTAGGCAGCACACACCTCCAGCTGCCTGCTGATGGCCATGGTCACCTTTTCAGGCTCAACAGGAAGAAGCCTTTGTTGAAGCGGAATGAGCTGTTGTCTGCCTGCTCTCTTGAGTTACCTGCTTTCCAAAGTGATTGTGTTAGCAGGGATTCCTCTTTCGCTTTCACTGGCATTTGCTCTGCATTTCACAACACATGTGGTTGTCTTCCAGCCCATCGAGCTGGTACATGGTGGGAGCGCATCCTTGTGAACGAGGGGTTCACATCATACCATAGGCTGGAACTGTAATGCTGAAGCTACTTAATTTCCTCTCTTCTTTTATTTTGACTGATGCTGTGGCTCCTTTCCCCGTGTCCTACAGGAGCATCACTGCTCCCTGACTCGCCCTCTCCGAAGCTTCCTCTGGAAAGGCACTTACACCCTGCTAATGTGCTCTCAGTCTGTGATTCTTCTTCACAATGCCTCAGCAGCTGAGTGGATGTATGCTTGGGGGTTTTTCCTGTTCTCTCAGTTTTCTCTGTCTCCTTTCATTTTTTTCTCTTAGAAGAAAAATACTTCTGGTATTGACTTAATTGAAAAAGGAAACTGCAGCCTATTGATTTAGTAGGAGTCAGAAGCCCAGATGAAGCTAACTTCTGCTGTGAAGTTGTCACTAAGACTGTGCTATATTCTTCTTAAATTTAATTTATGAAATATCACTGAAATTTGGAAGGGTTTGCAGTGACTGGAACTCGGCAAGAAGTAGAAGTTTATGGCCCCTAACAAGAACAAACAGGACCAGAAAATCCTTCATGTTCTCCCAGCTAACCATAGAAACAGCCATTTTTTTTCTCTTCTAAATAATCTCAAGGAAAAGTTAGAGAAACATAAATTAGAAGGACTGCCACTGATTTATTTTCCTGAATAAAAAGGACATTCAGTAGCAGGTCATTTGTTTTTGTTTTCTTTCAAAGAGTAAATGGAAACATATTCTTACCTCACTTTTCTCACAAGTACAGTAGATTTCCTAAGCTTGTGTCAAGGTTTTATTGCCAGGAAAAAGTGGTTGGCTATTCAGCATTTGTAATGAGGGCATCATCAGACATGGAATACAGCTGTCAAGGCTGGTACCTTCATTTTCTAGACATGGGGCCGATGATCTTTGAGTGGCACTTCACCACACCATTAACTAGGAACCATTTTGCACTGAAAACCTTCCTTCGCAGGTAGTTTTTGGTGAAGGTGTATTTCTGAATAAGAAGGTGCCAAGACTTGGTGCATATGCTGAGAAGCCATGTTGGGTTTTAAGAGAACAGGGAGCTGTATTTAAACACAAGCACTGAATGAGCTGGACTGCAGCAGGCAGGGCCGCGGGGCTGCTGAGCTTGGTTTTGTGGTCTGTGGTAGTATCAGCTTTTTCAAAGGAAATAGATGTCAGGAGGTTTTTCTGAGCAGTAACAGAAGCACTGAGCATTCACCCCTCTGACAAATTACAAAGTCAGTATGATCAAGTGCATTACAAATAGGACTGGAAACTCCTGAGTTTGCCTTCTGGCTCCATCCTTGACTTTCTTCTGTGACCTTAAGCAAATAATTTGAACTTCTCTGAGCCAGATTCATTGCTCCTGTAATTCTATTTGATATAGTAAATGAGGAAGTATATGGCCCTATATATCTTAATTTTCCTATCTGTAAACGTGGGTGAATGTTTTTGGTATGTAATTATTACCCAGGGGTTCTGAGATGTTTCAAATCTGTACAGCCCTTTGATGTTAGCAAGCCTATTTGTTGATACACGGAGTATCTGTGTGGTAAAAAGTCTTAGAAAAGTTTGCAGCTTTCATCCAAGAGTGGGTGGAAAAACATTGTATGTATATTATATATTTAATCTTGTTTTCAGCTTTCTTTTAAGTGTAAGAATTTGCCTGTAATTTTTTGTTCAACAATTACTTGTGCTCTCCTGAAAGACCTAACAACTTCTAGAACTTTGCTGTGTTAAAAACCCCCAAAGGTTGGCTTCAGCGTTGAAAAGCCCTTAAGAAAGTTGGTTTGACCGCTGTACCCCTCTTTCCTACCCAGCTGTTATCAACAGCGATAAGGGTCATGTCCATGATGCTCTCTGAACACATTAATTACAAGCTCATTTTAATTATTCTCAGCTCTCTCTTCCAGTGGGGAGGTAGTTGGTGTTGGTTTGGAGCTATGAACATCTTGCTATCATATAATTTGGCTGCACATGTTTGGTTGGGCATCCCTGTGGCAGTAGGACAGCTCTTTTGTTGTTTAATCTTGTGAATACAGCAGTTGGGTGGTGGGCACTGTTGGGTGCCCTCCACATTCATGGCTGTTGGTGGCTCCTGTGGCATTGAGAAACTGAAACAAGGGGTTGTCAGAGCATGACACCTCTGGGACTATGTGTATCCCATGCACGCCATTTCCTTATGGAGCATCTAACACACATGGTATAACTTAAATTTGTGGAAGAAAGCACCATTGGAAAGCTGTTGAGAAATGTCCTGAAGTCCATTGTTCACAAGAAAACCCACTTCTGGAAAGGTGTCTTTACTAAAAGGCCAGGATTTACAGTAAATGTGCTTGGCAGCTCTGGGTAGATGTGACTACTTAAAGCTTGTGGCATTCAGTCTCCTTGCTAGGGACCTGTAGAGCATGGCCCAGATGCTTTTCCAGTGATAATGGCTGGTGCAAAGAAGGTGACTTGCTGGGGTGATTAAGGAGCTCTGCACAGTCTCATGAGGCTTTGATTCTCTCTCAAGCTTCTCAACTAAAACATTGCATGAGAAGTCACTTTTTCTTTTCCCTTTCTGGTTTGCCTGGGGCTGCAGTATCCCAGTGTGCAGTTGCAGGCTTTGATCTCCATTAAACAATCTAGACAAAGGAGGAAGAATACCCCACAGTGCTGTAGTTGGCTGTAGTGTTGCTGCAGCGATGGAGGCCTGGTTGGAACACAGGTTTTCAGGGGCTTGGAGCACACGGTCATGTTGCTGTAAGATGCAGAAGCCACGGTAATGGAAAAGAGACCTACTGGGTCATTCATTCTGTTGACTCTCGACAGAACTATTCCTGGTGCCATGCTCACACCACAGCCTGATCCTGTGGAATTTTGAATAACTCAAGCCCTGGTGCTTCACTGCCCTTTACTTGGGAAAAACCATTTCAGTTTCTAGTAGACTTCCTGGGTAGGAAACTCGGACTCAGTTGAGTCCTGTAACTGCTGTGTATAATTCCTAGAACCCCCTCAAACATTTCCACCTCTGTCTTGGGTGGCTGTGCAACTGAAACCACTCGGGCTTGCTAAGCCAAGCCCTTTAGTCCACACTTTGGCCCAGCTCTTTTGTTGTTTAATCTTGTGAATGTGTCCCCTTAGGCCCAGAGATTCCCTCTATAGCTGCAAGGAGAGATCAGTCAAAAAAACAGAGTAGGGAACTGGTCTTCCTTTACACTAAGCCCTTTTTTATACTTGAGTGACTGGGTAACAGGTCCTTAAAAATGAACGTATTGTGCTGTATATCTAATATCAATTTACAAAGGGAGTATTTTCACAAAGTACAGAAAGCACCATTGCATTAAAATTACAGCTTAAATCCCCACTTCCTGAATTCATGTTTATCAAGACATGATATTCCCATTCTTCACTGCGGTAAAGGGAAGTTTTAAGGAGAAGGTGGAAAACTAAAATGACGTCTTGAAAGCTCAAGAGTCCCTTAGGACAAATTGTAACAAAAACGTTGGGATTTACTCTTTTTCTTTTGTCTATTTCTTCAGCCCCAAGCCCTTTGCAGCCTGGCTACTGAGCTCTTGAAGCTGGCAGCAGTTACTGGGCTTGCCATGATGGGGCATCAGCCACCAAGCTCCTCTCCACTGGTGCCACCACAGGGGCTTCGTGTGGTCATCTGGAGACTGAGACACAGCCAATATACTTGTGATATATAGGGGGTAACATGAGTAAAACGTTACTGAACTCAAGTTGGAACCCAAAATATTAATAAAGGAGCAAGTTACTGGTGGACATGGAGGATAAACCACATGTATTTGTTTCTCATTGGTCAAAAGTTCAGCTAGATGTAGGCCCTTGAGAAGAGTGTGAATCCAGTCCAGGGGGTTGGAACTGGATGAGCTTTAAGGCCCCTTCCAACCCAAACCAGTCTGGGATTCTGTGAATGTAAGAGTTTCCTAATGGCAGCTTTTATAAAGCTTTTACAGTACCATTTATGATTTTAGGTCTAATACAGTGAGGTTTAATTAGGCAGAAAGCAGGGTATGGCTTTTAAATGCTGCGCTGGACCTGAGGTTGCAGAGCTTCAGTCCTTTGCTTTTCCAGAGGCTCTCTGGGAATACCTGAAAATGATTTCATGTCCCAAGGTACCCATTTTCCTTCTCCGCCTGGATTCATACTGGGCCTGCTGACCAACATTTCAGTGTGCATTGGTGGTACATTGTCTGGTGCTGCCCAGCCCACTGCCTGCTAGGGGCTTGAGGCACCGCTGCAGCATTCAATCATTGCTGTATGTGTTATCCCACATACAAAGGTTTGTGAAGAACAATATTGACTGCAAAAAAAGTTGGCTTTTAGGATGCTCGCTAAAAGCTGAATTATTTGCGAGTCCCCCATCCCATCAGAGCCCAAAAGCAAAGCAGCAAAGTGTGTAGAACACTGAATCCACAAGGGTCATGTTGTATCTCTGTTTTGCATATTTAGAATCACTTTCTCATTAATAGTACCTGTAGTGAGCCTTAAAATTAACCAATAAAGTGATCCTGCTGTCAAAATAGAAGTAGCCTAATTGTAGATTGCCCCCATTGGACACAAGAGGAAAATTTTTCACACTGAGAACAATCAGCCATTGGAATCATCTCCCCAGGGAAGTGGTGGATTCCCCAACACGGGACACTTGCAAGATTGGGCTGGACTGAGTACTGGGGTATCCAGTCTAAGCCATGCTTTTCCTAGGAAGTTTGGACCAGACGATCCTAGAGGTCCTTTCCTACCTGTGATTCAATGAAATCACCTTTGTGCAAAAGGGCTTTACAAAGACCTTTGCAGCTCTGAATCCGCAATGAAAGTTTCTAGAGCCAGGTTCTGATGTCCAGCAAAGGGCAGGAAAACTGCAGCAGTGATTTAAGCAGGATGGGGGTGCTGCCTGAACCAGGTCTCAAGTTAGCACTTTACCTTCTGAGCCTTAAGAACAATAAGTCACCTGATAGGCCTTGAGAGTTAAAAGCAGAGATCTGTGAACACGCTGAACCTTCAGCAGGGCTGGTGGGAGCAGCAGGAAGACAGCAGGAGCGTGCTGGGGGAGCTGGGCAGGCAGATGGCTGAACCCTGCACCCCAGCGCGCACGCGAGCACGTGCGGAATGACGACTCGGTGATTTGAGTCCAAAACTATGTGCACTTGGAAGCAATGTCATTTTCTTTCATGCATCTTTTATCTGAGAGTTGGCACATTGCGCTGCGCATAGAAATGAAGAGGATGACTTGGGGCTCTCTTCTGTCGTCACTTCCATGGTGTGTAACTCAATATTTTGTTTATTTATGGGAAAATTCTTTTCTGCAGCTCCACAAAGATTGTGCGAGAGCGAAGGAAGCATGAGGAAGGAGAGGGCCAGGCCTCTCAACCCCGAAGTGAGAGCACTGCAAAAACAAAACCTGGCACCCAGGCTGCGGCTGACTGAAGGCATCTTTCAGTTGCGCATTAAAGCCAACGAATCCCTGGCCCCATCTCTCCCAGCTTACCCTCTGCATCAGCCGGCGTGCCAGAAAAGTATGGGCCATAGGAAAACAAACTGTGTATGTATGAATAACTCTGATCTATCAGAAGCCAATAGTAATTAAAATGTCTCACTTGTATCTGATGATTGCAACACATCTCTTCCCTGTCCCCGGTTGGCTTTAAGCGATCCCTTGTGAAAACAAGTGAAGTCTGCATGATTGAGTGGGTACAAGAGATAAAACCATCATTTTTGCACTCCATTTGTACAGCAAAATGCAGCTGAGAATCGTTCCAAGCTCTGTGACTGCAATATTTCAGTGGTGTTTGGATTATCTTGCTATAACGTGTCCTTTCCCTTGTGCAGCTGAGAGCGTGTCTCTCTGTCAGGTACATTCCTTTCACAAGGACGAGTTCCACACTGCACTGAATGTTTTAGAACAGAAAAGTGTAGGTAAGGGTGCCAAATTATTCCAGGTGGTTAGATTGGATTTCTAGGCACAGGGCTGGGCTGGTTAATGGTCTCTGAGTGTCACTGTGCCAGACTAGTAATGATAGAGGCACTCTGCAATTCCTGCTTTCTTTCTGTTACTGCTTATAATGTTGTTTGAGGATTCAGATATAACCTTAGGGGGATAAAATGCTTTGGCTTGGGAGAAAGGCTGATATGGACAAGTCACAAAATCTTAAACAGAGAAAGAAACGTTGACTTTACAAAGAAAGGAAAATCTTCATTGAAGAAGGACTTTGCCTAGAATTTGCTTCTCTGAAAGGAGCTGTGGGGATTTAATGAGCTTGAAAACATTAAGAAAACCAGTACATGCCCAGAACAAGGACAAAGGAGTCCCTAATGTCAGTCCCATGCTACTGCTTTTACTTGTAGAGGACTGTCACAAACCATCTGCCATCAGAAAAACAACGTGAGACCCATTGCATGGTTTTTGAGAAGCAAGTCTCCATTTCTAGCCAGTCTTGAGGGGAGAGGTTAGTTTTAGAATGAAACCAGTAGATTAACCAGGTGTCAGAAGTCCCCTGACAGTCTGAGTGAAACAGCCAACACTGACTTCAAGCCAGCAAAAACTATTAACCAACCTCTGCGTTTTCGTCCCTAATCTGTGTGTTGCTTGTCCCATTTGCAGTGCTCCACAAGCATAGTACCTAATGGAGACCTTCGAAGGTCCCCTCCAGCCCAAACTATTCTATGATTCTGCTTGGATCATCTAATGTGTTTAGATCGTGAGGATGTGTTACTTCAGTGCTGGCAGCAACTTAGTCGCAATGGGGTCCTGGGTACCAAAGTATCAAATTCCTTGAACAAATTTGGGTTTTATTTTGTGCACGAGGTATTTGTCCTGTTAGATGTTTATAAAAGACAGGCTCAAGACTTCTAAAGGACAAACCCTACTGAGTATTTTTGTCACAGCCTTAGTCTAAGCGAAGTTCAGACATTGAGTTTTCTGGAGTATATTCCCATCACCACCTGCAATTGAGGAGGTGAAAAAATCAAATCCAGCTATTAATGGGACAGCGCTGTGGCAAAATAAATGCAGGCAGACATGAGCCTGTATTTCCTTGGTTTCTTGCCCTGAGATTTACCCACCCTTCTCATTGTTCTCTTTACTCCTTCCCATATTTCACAGAGATGAGGCAAAATGTCCAGGGTGTTTGTAGGGTCAGTAGCATAGCTGGAAGGACATTGAGGTCATGTCTGCTTATAAATATCTGTGTTACTTTTGGTATTTATTGCAGTAATGTTCTGATTGCTGTCTCCAGAAGCAAAGACAAGATGGCAAGTCCTGAATGTTGGGTTTATCCTTGTTGGGAGGTAGAAACCCTCAATACCCTCTCTCTGGATGAGTAGTGGAAACCAATAGTGGTATTGGCTGAAGTGGACACAATGTTTTAATTAAAGATCCAACTTTGTTATATGTATTTTAATATATATATATATTCATTATATAGAGAATGCCTGACTTAGGCATCCTGAACTTCGTGCTAGGAACTCATGGAGCTGACTCTTAAGTCTCTTTGAATGCTACTGCGACACAGGAGGAGTTATTCACAGTGCCTTTGCTTGACATTTCCTACCTGTGCATTGAGGTTACTGCTGCTTATGAAGCCCCCAGTAATAATTAACTATCAATAACAGACTTGGAACATGTAATGAGAAGGTTAAGAGTATCTGTCTTAAGGCAAGAATCTGAAGACAAAAAAGAATAATTATTACCAATGTTTACCAAAAAATGATTTCCAAGTTGCCATTTAACCTTCAGAAATATTTTATCAGCATTTTTGTTGCAGTGTTTCTGATGAATGCGCCCAGTTTAAAATGTTGGCTAGGCAGTTTAGCAGTGTAGCTGTGTAAAAGGATGAGGTGAGCTTAGGGCAGTGATTTCTTGACTTGGAAAACAGGTGGTGGGTGATGATACAGCCTCTGATTTGGTGACAGACCAGCAGGACATAGCTGGGACTCCCCTGTGTGCTGCTGGGAAGTTCTTGTTGTCTCAAAGGTGGCTCTAGGGTAGCCAAGGGGTTTCTGGGCTGTTACAGGGGCTGGAAGCCATTCTGAAGGAGGTTGAAAGAAGAGGAAAGACATAAATGAGATCGCAAAGAAAATGAATTACTGCTTTATGTAAGCCAGCATTGTTTGATTGATGGGAAGATGCAGAGATGTGGGTAACTTGCCGAAGGTGCCAGAAGCAGTAAAGGAGACTCTTTCCACATTCTGTTAAGGATTTTAGTCTTTACAGTGATTTAGAGGCAGTTACTTGACCTGTGGATCGCCAGTAGCCAAGTTCATCAGTGCTGAGCCAGCTCCTGTGCTCATGACAGGCGTAGCTCTGTTGATGTCAGTCTCTTGAAACCAAAAACCTTTGCAGAAAGCTGTAGTTTCTCCAGCTTCTAGCTTAGAGTTTGGACCAGACAATCCTTCATCAGTGTTAAAGAGTTTATTTGAAACCCATCTTTACACTGAGGAAAGGTCTGTAAAGTAGATCAGAATCAGACTTCAGCTTTCCAGAAGTGTCTAAACAAATCACTGTGACCAACCTGACCCTTGTGTGGGTGACCAGTTGTTGACCTTACACAAGTATGTCCCCTCTTCTAGCAGTGATGCAGTATGGGGTGACAGCACGTGGGTACCTGGTGGTCCTTCAGGATGCCAGGCTAGGCAAGCACACATGACTGTGAAAGGCACAAGGGTTACATGGATCTCGAAGTGTCACATCATTGGAGACTCGGGCTCCATCAGTACCAACTGTGGCACCTGAGTGGGAAGTTTGGGCTGAGGTTGTAATCACTGTTTACTACCAGGAGCAATGGCTGCAGAGCAGATCTCTGTGTGTATAGTTTTGGAGCAGGTTTTGTGCCATGAGCCACACCATTGGCTCACAGCATCATGGAGGTTTGCAACTTTCTTATCCCTGCACCCATCTTCTTGAGGCAAATGACAAAACCAGATTCTTGGTTTTACTGGGAGGTTATTTTGAGTTATTGCTGCAGGGGAGTGGGGAGCAGTGGTAATAATTTACATGAATACAGATATCTCTGTATTTCTTCACTGTCATTCAGAGCATGAAAGGATTTACAAGGAAGAGGTGCCATTTATCAAAGATAGTTTGAAAATACAGTTGATCTAAGCTTGCAGGTAGCTCAGACTGGGCAATTTGTCAGGGACTGAACACTAACCTGTGGCCTACAGCATCTGCCAACTTAGAAATGAGGCGGTAACATCCAGATGCTTTCACCCTCATTTTTCACTGTCTTCACTTTGGGTCTGTTTTATCCACTCAGTAGTGCCTGGCTTGAACACAGTAACCTCTTAGAGGGCTTGAATGAATGACCCCTGCCAGGTGCATAAGCATATTGTATCTGAATCAGTATGCTCACTATCCACTGTCTTTATGCCACTTGTTGCAGAAATCTCTCTAGAAATCATGTTTCTCCCTCTGATTGGTTTCCTTGAGGGTACAGCTCATGCAGCAGCAGAGCAGACCCTCAGAGCCTTCATCCCCTTTTGATACCACAGCCCCTAAGTGCCTACTGGAAAGACTGGACACTTGGGTGCAGGGAGGAGAGGTCAAGGAAGAATGACTTTAACCTGCCAGAGGGGAGACTGAGATGAGCTCTTAGGCAGAAGCTCTTCCCTGTGAGGGTGCTGAGGC
>WYDI02019378.1:0-58069 GCA_009867235.2 Psittacus erithacus | reverse complement strand
TCTTCTCTGCCCAACCTGTAGCTGTGCCTGGGATTGCTCCGACCCAGGTGTAGGACCTTGCACTTGGCATGGTTAAATGTGATCAGGTTGGCATCAGCCCACCTCACAAGCATGTCAAGGTACCTCTGGGTGGCATTCCTTCCCTCCAGTGTGTCAACCGGACCACACAGCTTGGTGTCATTGGCAAACTTGCTGAGGGCTCACTCAATCCCGCTGTCCATGTCACCGACAAAGATGTTGAACAAGAAGTCATCTCAGAAACGGTCTGGGGAAAGCAAACCTCTGGAATTGGGGGTGTGTGCTAATGGGGGGAGTAATATGACCTTCCCCACATGGGAAGTAGCTGTTAGTAGTGAGCTGTTAAATCTGGTAGACGAGAACTGCATAGGTGAAGAAAAGCAAGCAATTTGAAGCAGGGAGCCTGCTGCAGAGAGCAGGACTGAGTCAGTAACAGATTTGGAACAAAGGGTCAAGTCTGAGAGGGAGAAGTTGGCAGAAGAATCAGCCTGTTAGAAATGTTCCTTTTCAAAATGCTGAGAGGATCCATGATTTTTTTCATTCTCACCATTTTTTGCTGTGAAAGCTGGAGGAAGGATGCAGATTTGTATGGCAATAGTACATTAGTTCTAAAGGCTCCGATTCTGCTGATAGGTCTTGATATATCAATTTGAATGCCATGGAATTTCTCCCTTACTTAAAGGACTAGGAAATTATATAGAAAAGCAATGCTTTCCTAAAGCTGTAAAATAAAAAATATGAAACATAAGTGCAGTCTTATTTTGTTGCATTTACAAATACATACCATTATTTTTAGTCAATGTCTCTGCTTTAGCCAGAATAAAGAATGAACCGTATTAAAAGACCTCATGAATATTTTGTTTCTTATCGTAATTCTGTGTGTTACTGTGCCCTATCCAAATTCTGATCTGAGTAATTTCCATAAGCCTTTGTGAGTGATCACCTGTGGCGAGATACTTTCTTTCATACAGTTTTCACTGTGTTCTGCATACAGAAAACTAAAGGACAAGAGATTGGTTCTAAAAAAACTCAATCAACCAAAGAAACAAATACAGCCCTCCCGAAAGCCCACTTAGCTGGGCACATTTATAATTATTAACGTGGCAAAACACAATTGCATATTATGCTTTTTTGTATTCTACCAATCCATAAATAAGATGCCAGGAGTTGAGTAATACTGCTGAAGAGTGTTGTGGAACGTATGGGGCTAAGGCTGGCTTCATCCCAGGAGCTCAGCTGAGTTCCAGAAGCGAAGCATGTGCATCCTTATTTTCCATGGTAGAGTTTATGTGCCTTGGCAATGACATTGTCCTTTCCCTCTGTGCATTTGCCTGTCTTGCCCACTCTAGATATGGACTGATTTGTAGGTGTGGTGCATCCTATTCACTTAATTAAGTGTAGTATTTTGTCCTGGGTTCAGCAGTAGCAGTCATTTTTCTCCTTCTCAGTAGCTGGTGCAGCGCTGTGGTTTTGACTTTTGGTCTGGGAACAGCGCTGATAACACTGATGTTTTTAGCTGCTGCTTAGAATGTTTAGACTGACCAAGGACTTTCTGAGCCTCATACACTGCCAGGGAGGAGGGGAAGCCAGGAGGAAGCAGAGACAGGACACCTGACCAAAACTAGCCAAAGAGGAATTTTACACATCATTGTGATAATCAGATGAATGCAATAGCGTTGCCAGTCTGTGTCACTGGTAATATTGAAAATGCTTGTGTTATTGAAAGTTTTGTCCTGTTTTGATATCTGTGAGTCTGAAGCTTTAGATACCTGAACATTTCTCCTAAAGTATCTTGTCTGAGCGCACCATTTACTCCTTTAAACACAATATTGAATTAGCAGTGGAGTATTTGATCGCAATTAAAAATGTAACAAAATCCAACAAGCATGGCAAGAAAAAAGGATAAAGAAACTGGCTGTGCCTTATATTAATGCTGTTCTCTTTTAAAGAGGCTTTCTGCTTTTGTATAAGAAGTTATAGTGTGTCTGTATGATGTATCAGGAGTTCCTGCTTAGCCAGGAACTGTGTCATTTATTTCTCTGAATGAGATTTTATGAAGTACTGGGTATCCATGACTGTTTGCCTCACTTAGCAAAGGGTTGACTACTTCCTTCTTAACTGTAGTCTGTACATCAGCATTAAATAGCAGGAGTACCAGAGGTGACTGCAGAGTCCAAAGGCTAGTGCAGAAACCGCAGGTATTATATCTAGGTATACTGGTCATGACTAAAATACTCACAGAAATAGGTTTACTAAAGCTTATGTGCATAATCTTATACCATGTTTAAATTCTGGGGTTTGTGGTTTGGTTTTTTGAGAAGGAAGGTGTGAGGCCATGACTGCACAGCCACCATGATCACTTAGGTCTGAAGTACAGGGCACCTTTCCCAAAGTGTCCACAGTCTTCCCTGTGACACTCATATGGCTGCACAGGGAGCCAGGCTGTGGAACTGATGTATCTTTAAAATAACAAAAATCTTTTTTTCTTCTGTTTGTCTTCCAGTAGCTCAATTTCCTCTCAGCAATAACACAGCAGCGCAGATTTAAGTTGTATTGAAGTTAGCCTGTAACTGTGACTTGACCTGTCAGCCAATTATAGCAGTGGATGTGGGAAATAGATTCTTCTTTCTCTGGGGTTAGCTCTATTTCTGTTTTCCTTTTATCCCATGAAAGAATGGCTCATATCTGAGGGTGACCATTTAAACATAGAGGGTCAAGTTCAGCAGAGTGGACTCCAGAGGTATGATGTCCCATGCAGCATATCTGTTCTGTGGAATTTCTAGATTTATCTGTGCTAGGAAGAGGTTTTTTGCCGGCTTTTTGAGTTTCATTGCTGAGAATTTATGTATTGGCTTTCTTCAGCAGTTTTCATATTAGTTTTTATTTGGTCATAAATCTCAAGCAGACAACATACCAGCATCTGGGTGCAGATGACCTGATACAGCTTCTTTGAATGTGAAGTTCTTGTATACCAGAAAAACAGTCATGCTTTTTCTACCTTCTTTAATTTGCATTAGCATAATCAAAAGATGGATTTGCTTTGATCCCCCTCCTCCCCCCCCATATTGCAACAGGCTAGGCAAGTTCTTATTTGCATCTATAAAATGTTTGGGAAAGATGAAAATGAGCTTTGCCTGAAGTGCAGTGCTCACAGTGAGCTTCCAGACAAATCTATTTTGTATCAAAGTTTAAAATTATCTGTTTTATAGTAAATATTACCAATCAGTACCCAAGCTGCCTATGAATTTTGTGAGAATTATTTCAAATGTTAAAATATTATTGTATTTAATATATAATGGTTTACATATTATAAATTATAAATGAGTAAAAGAGCAGCTCGCATTATGTTTATGTGGCTTAGGAGTTAATGGACAGATTCTGCAAGCACTGAGCTTAAGACCTGATGTTATATTACTGTGTCTTGACAGAAGTTGGAACATTCATTGCAGGAGGCATTGCTGTTTGTGTTTTTGTGATAGAGCTCTAAATCTGAAACCCACTGCTTAAAATTGTGTGGGGTTTCTTTTTGTTTTCCCTTCTGCAGGTGTGATGGACAGGTAGCAGAAGATTTCACTTGGGTATCAGGGAACCAGAATGACTGAGTGCTTCCTGCCTCCCACTAGCAGCCCCAGTGAACACCGTCGGGTAGAGCATACTGGGGGTCTTGCTCGTACTCCCAGCTCTGAAGAAATCAGTCCTACAAAATTCCCTGGATTGTATCGTACTGGTGAGCCTTCACCACTTCATGACAGCTTGCATGAACCTCCAGATATAGTATCTGATGATGAAAAAGAGCATGGGAAGAAGAAAGGAAAATTTAAGAAGAAAGAAAAAAGAAGTGAGTAGGAAACTGCTCTTATTTCATGCTTATAATTTATTTTTCTCTCTTTCTTTCTCAAAATTGATTACTACTTCCAATGCTTTTTTAAAACGTGTTTAAGTGTGAAGAAAGCTAACTTGTACAAACAGGCTTTGTGCAATACCTGTTTCTCTTCCAAAGAAGCCCACACCTTAATCAAAAACTGGATTTGCTTTTTGCTGCACAGGTTGGGGTGCCAAGCATGTACCCGGAATTACTAATAAACATGTTTATCCAGAACCTTTAGCAATGCATTGGTAATCACCTGGCATGGGCTTCTGATCTCATTATCTGCTCACATTTTAAGTGGAAGTTTACAAGTGTATTTCTAAATAGATGCTTTTTGAAGTTGCAGCTGAAGGGCTAAGACAAAACTAAGCTTGACCTGAATTTTGTACTTTTTAAATTTGGAAGTGTCAGTTTCAACAACTTTAACCCTTTTCCCTTGTCTCACGTATTCAGTTTGCTGTTGTTACCATCTCAGATTGTCATGAGCACACTGCATCATTTTTTCAGAAGCAGTGAGATCTGGGTCCTTTTTTTCTCTAGCTTCTCATTTTAATCTGATCATGCAGTTTCCACCAGCAGTGTCAAAGTGATATTGCAGAGTTCAAAAATGTGCAAGCCACTACTGAGATCTGAATTTACTAGAACCAACAGAGTAAAGGTTAGAGGGAAGTAAAGCTTTGACTGTAGAATCCATTCTTTCTCAATGTATCCCTGTCCAGAATGGAAGTTTTCATTTAGAAAGTGTACTCCTCTGTCAAAACAACAAGAGGGAAATCTTAACTTCTGCCTTTGGATTTGTGCAGAAAATTTTGGAAACATGAAATAGTTTTTATTCAGTAAGAGTTCCTCTACATGTTCTGAGAGAACAAAGCACTTGGAAATACTAATCCGGTAGTGAGCACTCTCAGTACCAGAAAGATCCTTCCTGTCCAAGTCTCTGAAACCTAAATATCACAGCCCACATGCTCGGGCTTTTTTTAACTGACATTTGTTTTAGCAAAGCTTCAAAATAATGCTTCTCTTCTACCGTGCTTCTATCTCTGATGCCTGCAAGTTCTGGCTGCCAGTGTACCTCGCTACTGCTTACGCGTGAAGTTTGGAAGATCAAAACCAATCAGACAGCACACACTATTCTGTTAGAATGAATCTGATGACTGTCTGTAATATGCATGCACATATTTAAATAATTACTCTTTAAGAATTGCTGCCACTTCACTGCTTTTAATGAAACCAGTTTCCTGAAATGCAGGAGTTGTTTCTCCACAGTTTAGAAGGACTGTTGTTACTCTATCTAAAGACTGTGTGGTAAAGACCACTGTAACTCAAAACCATATTATCCTCAAGTTAAACCAAACAGTTTAAATTCCTACAGGTTTAAAGTGATTTCTCAGGGTTTTTTCTCTAACAACATTAACCTAATACAGATTATTGGAATGGTGATGAAAATTCAGTATTATTGAATAGGTCTAAATTCAGGCTGTTGGTAGCTGGGTTTTTTCACTCTTTGCAAATCAGCTTTCTGTTACAGCCCCGCATTAGACACCTCTAAATTTGGAATTGTTAGAGGTCAGCATTATACATGGTGTGGAGTTCTTGATGATATGATTTGGCGTGCCTGTTGGTGACAGTGTAACTGAAGGCTAAAGAGGAAAAGCGCTTTTTCAGCAAATACATGCAAGTCTGTGCACATTAGCACTGTAGCTGCTTTCTTCCACAAGAGATCACAACACATTTTATAGCTGATGTAAAGCAAATTTTGTTACTTAAAAGAAGCTTTAAAGGTAGGGAAAATCCTCAGAAACACAAAAAGGCAAAACGTAGAAGAATCAAATTATCTCCTGCATCTGTAATGTAAAAAACATTCCGCATTTCTTAGCCCTAATGTAAGTATGTCACATAATTGCCAGTCAGGTATAAGAGTAAGTTACGTATAAAGCTTTCAGTACATCTTGTACAGTCCAAAAATAGGCATTATCATAAATATACCCTGAACATACATTTTACTTATGTAAGTGACAGGTGTTCTTTACAGTTACTTAACATGGTTGATTTTTTTAAGAGTCCCACTTCTAGCTTGCCTTTTGTTATTCCTTCCACACTTCCGATTCTTCAGTTTCTTCCACCTTTTCAGTTTTGAGGGTATTTTGATAATACTCTAAATGTAAACTTCAGAAATGTTTTGGAGATAATAGAAAGTTAAACTGAATACTGGTTTTGATGTGGAATGTCGGCTGCTGGAAAAATGTTTCAGCCACTGAGCTCTATTCTCCACTCCTCTGTGATAGACTGAGTGTTGGTTAGCTGGAGAGAGTGAGTTAGATTAGTGGATGTATTGGGGGTTAGAATGAATTTTATTTTCAGTGAGATAATTTCAACTCAGATGTGTTCCCTGACTCAAAGGATCCCTTGTCCATGCAAGACTTGTACTGTGGCAGCAGGAGAGCAAAAATACACCTTTCTTCAGCAGTAATGGTTTCTATGAGACAGTGACCAGCATAGTTGATTTTTAAAATTGAATGTTTAACCACCTGTCAGTAGTTGTGTGTTGATAAAGTCATAACATTGCAGTTCCTTGCAAAAGGAAAAAGGTTCTAAGACATTCTTAAGAAGAAAAAAGCTGTTCTACCCGTTAGAATCTCTGTAGATAAAGAGTGTGTATGTAGATCTTACTGTGCTTATTCGTTTTACTTCTGAGATTGATGCCATTGGACAGCGTGGGTTCAATATGCAGCTAGGATTCTTTGTTTAGAATCATTTCCATTTTCTTTACAGAATTCTTGGTGGAAATGGAGAATCGGTTGAACTGTAAATGAAACTGTTTTGTGAAAGGACAGTAATATCATTGGCATGAACTCTTCTGATGCTTTCAAGAAATATTTTGAAGACCAAATCTCAAATGTGTGGGCAGGGGTGTTCTTTTGGAAGGTAGATGAGGGCTGAAATATTCCTACTGTTAACTTGAGGACCTGCTCCTAACAGTCTTCAGTCCAGATTGGGTGTTAACCCTTATCTCCTTCCTCTCAGTTGCTGAATTGAGGTTCTAGTGATCTGTGACTCTGTCAGGTTACCAGATACCAGCATATTCTGTCTTCTGTCATCTTAAGGGATTTTTCTCCAAAATAGTGTCTTCTCAGGAATGTGGACATCCAGCAACCATGCAAAAGCTGTAATAGTATTCCCAGCTCTTTCACATAAACCAGTGGCCTGTTGCCTCTGTCCTTATGATCCTTCACTTCTGTGCAGAGCGCTAATGGAGATGGGTTCTGCTGTAGTAGTGGATACTTCATGTGTATGGGGTGAGGTCTGTTACAAATGTAAGGAGGCCATTGTCATCCTACAAAATAACCACGTCGCTGCTGTTGCAAACAGAACATTATTTTTACTGATCTGGTGTGTGGGGAAGCTCTGAATACGGTTTCCAGATTTACAGAATAGGAAGTTACTACAGTTTCCTACCCATGATAAACATTAGAGGCTCTTCATATCAAGGTTTATCTTTGTGTTGCTATATTCTATTCTATTGACAAATTACTATGTATATCTAGGCACCAATGTGTGTTTATTTAGCAAAGTACCATTTGCAAACAGTTTAAAAGTCTGCCTTTCAGTGCCAGTAATTATTTTAAATCAAAATCAGGTAAGGCAAATTTCATATTTCAGCTTCATTTACTCTCCTTGCATAGCACTGAGCAGTAATTGGAATGCATAATTTTGGGGGGGAGTGCTGTGCTCACATCAGTGAATTGAATGTAAAAACAAACTCATCTAATTGAAAGTTGGATAGTAAGTGCTGGTAGTGTCTGTAAGTTTGAAGTTTCTGTTAATAACAACAATACATCTGTGGGTGAGGAGAGGAAATAAAAGCCATCTACCCAAGCTCATTAGGCACCCATGTGTGTCTTATTGTTCTATTTAGAAATGTTATACGCTGATGGCAATTCCTCTGACGAATTGATGTTGGATAACTAATGCTAGCATTGTGCTTTGGTCCCTGTAGTCATATTTGACCAACTGATTCTTCCGTATGTAAAAGTGATCCATGTATTCTTTTGGTGAATTAATTTCTGATGCATGCAAATTTCCCCAGGGAGCCAAAATGAGGTGTAGAGGTGTAAATAGCTTAAAAACTCATCACAGTTCTGATGCACAAAATGTATCTTGTAGTAGGTTTGATAAGTGGCAGTTCTATATAATGCAACCCTTTGTGTTAACAAAAAATACTACATAGCACAAATTTATAACTTCATCATAAGAGTGCAGGAGAGCCATTCCTGAGTACGCAGACTGATAGAAACAGTGGACTCACTGCATGACAAAGCTTTTAAGCCTGTCAGTTAGATTTTTTCCAGAGTAACACTGGAATATTTTATTATTATTGTTTTTAAAAGAGGTTTTCATAATTTTCAGTAAGATAAGGGCTATACTTGGAGCATCCTGTTTAAAATAACTGCAGTGAAGGTATGCTTGTGGAAGGTCTAACAAAGTCTGAGCAAGGAACTGGCAGATAGTCCACTTGTTATGCTGGTGAAATTTGAGTATTTATTAGTACTGGTTTCATACAGGTCAAGGAAAATGTCATTAACATACATTAGAGTGATGGGAAAATGCAGACTATTAGTACTGAAAGTCTTGAGGAAACAGTGAGCAGAAATACCACTTTACTGACAGCAGGCAATACCTCCTTCCACTTTTAGAATTACCTGATTTGTCTACTGCTTTTGATAATTCCTCCTGTATAAATGTAGGTTGTTTATATTTCAATGTATTGTATCACTGGTGGAAGGGATACAGTAACTTTATTAGCAGAAGTATGGTAAAGAAAACTGGGCTACTCTGAGAGAGGTACAAACTGCTCTTGGTATGGGTGAGAGATTCTCTGTGAGTCTAGTATGTATTTCTAAAGGTTACTGAGACAAATTAGAATAGGCTGTTTTGTATTTAACTTGCTTCTTCCTGTCTTCCCATGAAGTCAAGAAATACCAGTTTCAGTGATGTGCTGTTGCTGGTGTTATGTTACCATGGATCTAGGAAAGCACCGAGGTTTGTGTTGCAACATGGAGTGTTAAGACACTAAGGCAGGTGTTCTGTTGGGGACATTGACCTGCAAGCTTGGGTCCCCTGTGCTGACCCAGGGGACGTGCTGAGGATGGGGGATGACCCTGTGCTGTTGGACTGTAATCTGTTACAGCAGGAAAGGCTGAGGGCAGGTTGTTCTGGGCTCTGTCTGGTGGGGATCTGGCTTTCTGTTTGGAAATTACATCTGTGAACCCAGTCTTGAAACTTGGTGCCAGCCCCATCTCATTCTGACAAACACAGTGGTGATGTGTGCTCCTGCTTTGTCCCATAGCTGGTGCATCGCAAGTTCCTTCTGTATCAGAGTGAGATGCGAATCCTTCCTTCGCGCACTGCAGGTTTCCTTAGCCATTTCTGGGTTTAGTTTACGGAAAGAGTGGATGATGATGGTATAGCTGGTAAACTGGGAGGATGAGACCCAGCTGCCAGTCATGTCCAGGTAACTTTTGCACTTTATTATAAAAATTCACTGTGACAGGAACAGTGCTACTGTCTTTCTCTATCTTGTATGAAAGTGTGTGTTTGGTAGCCCTTGGGAAGAGTCCAGAGTGAGAAGAGCGAGCTGCTCCAGCAATTGTAATTATTTTATGGCAGTTCCATGCTTTAATACATTTCTTGTATTTATTTGACTGTTAAAAGCTGCCTTCTACAGAGCAGCCAAGGAGGCTTCAAAATGCAAGACAGCTCCTTGGACATGTTGAATTAATGCTGAGCAACTCTGCAGCTTAGTATAATTTCAAATTGGAAGAACAAAAGACTGAATGTTTCCTGGTTCTTTTGCATAAGATCTTTCACCTGTAAGAATTACAGCCTATAATCTCTTGTCTGATGCACTCTCTCATAATCTAAGAGGGTAATTTTCCACCACCCAAAACCAAGCAGGAAGAACACTTGGCTGGCTGTGTGCTTCCTCACTTGGGCAGAGATGCTGCCTGTGGGTAGTGGAAGAGCCTCAAAGGGTCTGTATAATGGGGGCTTCACACTGAAATGGGAGCTGACTGCCCTCTGGCGGGGGGGACCTGGCTGGTGCGAAGGGCATGTAAACTGTTTTTGTTAACCAGGTTTCAGGCTTACTTTTCTTACATGTGTGTGTAAAATCAGTTAATGGACTTGGAAGTTGCATTGGTTTGTGTGTTGTTGGTTTGGTTGTGGGTTGGTTTTTTGTTGGTGGGGTTTGGTTTTTGTAGTCCACGTTTGCAGATTTGCTTGTTTTTGCCTGGAGGACAGGCAGGCAGGGCTTGCTGCAGAGGCGTAGCTAGTAAAAGCCCTGGTACACGTTTTAGACGGCACTTGGTGTTGCGCGCTCAAACAGTGTACTCCACCCATTGACTTGTTTGAAGCTCTAAGGCAGATACCTTCACGGTCAGGTATTGTGCTAGTGTTACTGGAGTTGTTTTATTTGTCAAGTGGAAAAGTAAGTGTGCTTGGGCCTTTTTACCTTTTTTGTATTTTATTTGAGGCTGAAACCGTTAACTTCATACTTAATAGCTGTAATGTTCTGGGGAGGGATTGGGGAGTTAAGTGGCTGAAGTTTAGTTTCTTCTTAATGGAAGCTTGTTAGACTTATGTGTATGCAGTAGATGATCCTTAACAGCAACTCTTACACTGTTGATTACAGGAATGTAGAGAAGTTGCCAGACAGTTGTTTTTATTTTGCATTTCCTTGACTGTTAGATGAGAAACCAACCCATAACATGGACATTGCCATTATGAGTAAGTATATAAAGTATTAATTGTTTAGATCAGTCTGGAGCTGTGGGTTATCTTTGATGCAGTTATGCAACCTGGATTTAATCCTTGTCCACTTAATTGTGAAAGACTAAAGAAAACCTTCTGCAGAGTCAGGCAGGTGCTATTTTCTTCACTCATGTTGCTTTTCATTTCTCTTTACATACTACTTCTTGTTCTCTCCCTCTTATAATATGCTATCTAGAAATTAAACAGACTTACAGCTGTCCTCTTGCCTTCTCCTTCTTTGCCCAATAGCGGAAGGTTATGCTGCATTTCAAGAGGACAGTTCCGGTGATGAAGCTGAAAGCCCTTCAAAGTTGAAGCGGTCCAAGGGAATACATGTCTTCAAGAAACCCAGCTTTTCCAAAAAAAAGGAAAAGGATTTTAAAATAAAAGAGAAACCCAAAGATGAAAAACACAAGGAAGACAAACATAAGGAAGACAAACATAAAGAGAAGAAGTCAAAAGACTTAACTGCAGCAGATGTTGTAAAACAGTGGAAAGAGAAGAAGAAAAAGAAAAAGCCAATTCAGGAGACAGAGATACCTCAAGTGGATGTTCCAAGTCATAGACCTGTGTTTGGCATTCCTTTGTCTGATGCAGTAGACAGGACCATGATGTATGACGGTGTCCGCCTGCCAGCAGTTTTCCGTGAATGTATAGATTACGTAGAGAAGTATGGCATGAAATGTGAAGGCATCTACAGAGTTTCAGGTACTCTGGGCACACTGACATGCAGGTTGCTAAGGCCTTTACTTGCTATTTTCTTACTATTTTAACATTTCCACCACCTAGAGACTGTTAATGGCAGCATTCGTTTTAATTAGCCAAAAGGTAATCAGGCAGTTAAAGTTGAGCAACTCATAAGTCTGAAGTAACAGAAAAATTGCTGAAGTGGTGGTACTGCTTAGTGGCAGTAGGAAACCACTTGTTTTGGTCCTCTGTGGCAGGGTGCTAACGATGAATAAAATGTGTTAGTATGGCCAGCTTTTGGGTTTTTTACTTCTGCATTAGAAATGCAGTGCTAGTTGATTGCAAAAGCAGAGATGAGATACAGCCACTTTATTACTTAAGTCTCCCACTAAGTTGCTTTTTCCAGTTACTTCCATTGTATGATTTTTTTTTCCCCCTTGAAAATTTATTTTCTTTGAGCAAATACACTAATGAGCACAAAATCCAGTTCCCCTAATTAAGCTTAGCAGCAGCAGGCTAATTAACCATGGTGGTTGTGTAACACCAGCTTACATAAATGAAACATCAGGTTTAGTCACGTTACACAGAACGGCCCCTTTGTTTGTGAACTGCATCTGCAAAGTAACCTGTGTTAGTAGCTCTGTGGGTATGTTTAAGGGAGCAAGAACAAGTGAGAAAAGGAATTTGAGGAAAAGCAGTGAACAGCAGTAATCAAATGGTTTTAAAGGCTTCATTAAGCTGTGTTCATGCTGTCCATCTGTGTAGTATGTGGTAGGCATGCATAAATACTGCAGCAGCGTAAGCAGCTTCTTAATCTTGCCTGTTGTAACATTCTGGTTGTGTTTTTTTCAAGACACAATGTGTTGGGAATTTTCACAGATAAAGGTGTGTTTTCCATAAATCATTTTTGATGTTTGTACTGTCTCGGTATTCCTCTGTGCAATAGCACCCTCTTGTGTGAGTCAGACTGTTTAAACTGAGAGCTCAGAGAGACAATTCCAGTGGCTTAACAACCTACCGGCTGTTGTGATGCCTAACTTGAACATGAAACTGAGCATATTTTACCTGGCATTTACCATGGGCTCAGTGCACCCAGCTTGGCCAGTTGTGTATGAGCCAAGTTGGTGCAGCTCAGGTGGTGCTTGAGCTTTAAGAATGAAATTTCCCCAAGTTTGGGAAGATTGGAGTGTTACTGAGTTATAAAAACACCTCACATAAAACTCTGGCTGTGTTGAGTAACTTTGTGAACACACTTTCATTCATACAGTGCCTCAAGTCAGTAATCCTGTGTGAGTGGGCCAGCTGGAAACCTGGAAAAGTGTGGGGTGTGTTTTGGAAAAGGAAAGCTGTTATAGGTAAAACTTGTCTGGGAGAGGAAAGCTGTTATAGGTAGTTGTTATAGTTATGAACTTGAGTTGATAACGTATTTGCTTCTTGGCTTAGGGCTCTATAATTGAACAGCCAGAAAGATGCTGATTGAAAATACACAATTGATCTTGTGTTCCCCTGCCCTTCCTCACCCTGTTTTATGTTCCTTGATGGAAGGGAATGCTGGCGCCAGTTTGGAGCTTTGGCAGGGCTGTGTTTTTGCTTCATAGGAGTAGTCGGTGCTTTTAGAAGCAGCAATCTATGTAATTTTGAGTCATGATCTTAATTTTGTTACACATGGGTAACTCTTAAAAGGCCTTCTTCAAGCAGTTTAAATTGTAAGGAGAGGGGAAATAAGTGCCTCTCAAAGAAAAAAGTGTAACTATAACTATTATACATTTACAGTTGAAGATTTCTCTTAATTCTTGATCTAAATATTTTAAGGAATAAAATCAAAAGTTGATGAACTAAAAGCAGCCTATGATCGAGAAGAATCTCCCAACCTGGAAGAATATGAGCCCAATACAGTAGCCAGCTTGCTGAAACAGTACCTACGAGAACTGCCTGAAAACTTGCTTACCAAAGAGCTAATGCCCCGCTTTGAAGATGCTTGTGGGAAGAGCACAGAAGCTGAGAAAGTTCAAGAGTGCCAGAGGCTGCTGAAGGAGTTGCCAGAGTGTAACCATCTCCTGATTTCTTGGCTGATTGTGCACATGGATCACGTTATTGCAAAGGAACTGGAAACAAAAATGAACATCCAGAATATTTCTATAGTGCTCAGTCCTACTGTCCAGGTACGTGTGCCACACAGCAAGTGCTAGAGCACAACTTCAGCCCAGGAAAGACTTCTTTGTAGAAATTCTTTGGCAGGTAGGAGTGGGGTATTGTCTGATACAGTTAAGCTAAATTACAGCTTCTCTTTATATTTTTGGGAAGCTAAACTGCTGGGAAGGGAAGAACAAAAGACTTTCTGAATGTGAGCTTGCATACTATGGATCTGACACCTGGCTTATTGTGACAGTATTTAAAAGACTGCTGTCAGGGTTTTAATTCTGTTGCAGACAGAAGTCATTTAATGTTGAATTTGTCCAACAGTTCATGCAGATACACAGTTTCTGTGGGCTTTTGATTCAGCATTAATTCAGTGAAGACTATACTGTTGCTTAATTTTAGTATCAAGCCAGTGAATCCTGTCCTGCAAACAGATCTTCCTGGTGCGGTAATGACTTTTATCTAATGGCTTTGGTGTAAGACAAAATACCAAAGCCATTTCCCTGTCTTCAGTCAGAGAAAAACAACTGACTGACTTAGTTTTCAAGTAAGAGTTTGTGGTTTCTGGATGGATGAATTCCTTAATAAACATCTTGGAAATGTTTAATTCAAATACAGTTCAGAATTAGTCCTGTGCATAATGGAAACATGGCATTATTGGGTGTGTGTCTTCTAGAAGAAAACCCACAGTTCAGAAGATCTTGGCTTTATAATTAAGAGCCTAGGAGGAAGCCCAGTAGCAAAAGGGCTGGGCACTATTATTCTTGGCTATTTTGCTGTGCCAGACACTTTCTAGCTAAGAAAAGAAGTAACAATTAATGCAAAACAATGCAGGCCCAGTCATGTTTTTTGTTGAGTACACTTTAGCTATTAAAATGCAGGTAGTGACAGGATAAATGTTCGCATTTTAATGGAAGATACAGTATCAAAATAAATACTTGCTTCTGTCTCATGTTAAAACAAGAACAACAGCAACAGGCCCTTTCAAACTCCTTTTTCTACTATAGTAAATCATCTGAGAGATATATTGTAGAAATTGCTTACAGGTTGGGGAACAGAAAGCCATGGTGCAGTATGGTTGGTATTCCCTGTTACCTGTTGTTGTCGCTAACCACCTTTACACTAGTAAAAGGAAACAAATACATGTCTGTATCTACCAGTGATGGAAATAATTGCAGTAGGTTGAGATGTGTCTGAGTTTAGCGTGAAACTGCCATAGATACACAGGTAAGAGACACAGATTCCTTGGGGACAGCACTGGGTTGTTTAAAGTATCGTTTTTAATCGAGATTTTAATCTCTTAGGACAACCTAGTATCACTACGAGTCACAGAAAGGCATTCTAAAGGTTGTTTGTTTCTGAAGAAAGATACTGTGCTTCAGAGATAAAGATTATGTGAATAAATCATCTTGACTAATGTTTTGTCTGTCCTTTCTCTGCAGATCAGCAACCGTGTCCTGTATGTATTTTTTACACATGTTCAAGAGTTCTTTGGGAATGTGACCCTGAAGCAGGTGACAAAACCTCTTCGCTGGTCAAATATGGCAACAATGCCAGCACTTCCAGAAACACAAGAAAGCATCAAAGAAGAAATCAGGCGACAGGTTGGAAATCACTTTACTGTTTTTCTTTTTATCTTCGACCTGGCTTTTATACATTCAGTAGTAAAACATCGTAAGCTTATAACAGATGCTGTAGTTCTATCAGACTTGTCCTGTAAGTGGAAACCACTGAAAAGAGATTAGTGATGCTGTTCACCATTTACGTGTGGAAAGGTGTTACGGCCTTGTGATGATTATATGGCAGAGCAATCCACAAAAGACAGGGCTATGTGGTTCAGTACTTTTATTGTGGGAGAAAGGGCCATGGGGATGACCAGGGGACTGGAGCACCTCCTGTATGAGGACAGGCTGAGAAAGTTGGGGCTGTTCAGCTTCGAGATGAGAAGGCTGCGTGGAGACCTCATAGCAGCCTTTCAGTATGTGAAGGGAGCCTACAGGGATGCTGGAGAGGGACTCTTCATCAGGAACTGTAGTGATAGGACATGGGGTAACGGGTTCAAACTTAAACAGGGGAAGTTCAGGTTAGATGTAAGGAAGAAGTTCTTTACTGTTAGGGTGATGAAGCACTGTAACAGGTTGCCCAAAGAAGTGGTAAATGCTCCATCCCTGGCGGTGTTCAGCGCAAGGTCAGACAGAGCCTTGAGGGGCATGGTCTAGTGTGAGTCACCCCTGCTCCTGGAACTTGATGATCTTAAGGTCCTTTCCTCTAGAGGTCAGGAGGCCATGTTAAAAAGAGTTTGATTTCTTTAATATTGCTCTTCAGCTAGTTCTAGATCATGTACTGAATGTATGTTAACTCTTGTTAGTTGATGTGTTGAGCTTTGAAAACCAGAATCCAAAGCCTGTTGCCATGAAGCCAGAAAGACTGTTTCTTTTTAGCCTGCCCTGCTATGATATATTGAAGACACTGATTTCTTTGCAATATTTCTAGGAGTTCCTACTGAACTGTTTACACAGAGACTTGCAGGCAGGGATAAAAGACTTATCCAAAGAAGAGAGACTCTGGGAGGTGCAAAGAATTTTAACAGCTCTGAAGAGAAAACTAAGAGAAGCTAAGAGACAGGTGGGTAACTTCTCTTTATTGGCCAAGCATCTAAATTGTGGATCCCTAATTTGTGACAGTTAGACCACGTTTCAATCCTTTTACTGCAGATTTTACATCTTCACTTTACATGGCTGATGGGCAATTGCATTTTCTGGTTAGCTGGCTCTCCCTAGGGGCAGCAACATCTCCACCCTCCTGCACAGCTGTTGACAAAAAAAAAACATTGTAAGATCAAAAACCTAGTGTTTGACAGAGCATGGATTCATTATACGCTTAACGCAATGTGTCCTGGAGTAGCAAGAGGAACTACTGGAAAGCTCAAGGTTAACAAACTTCATGCATGCTTTTTTAAACTGTCATACATCCCTTGCTGAACACTTTCAGGACAACCATGATGGTGATTCTGTATTTGGAAAGTAAATAATATGTTCCAGAAAATCTGTTTTTGCAGTGGAGTGGCTGGGGAAGCTGTCCTTCGAAAAGTTGTTTTCTTTCTCTGGCAGGAGTGCGAGACAAAGATTGCACAAGAAATTGCTAGCCTTTCAAAGGAGGATGTCTCCAAAGAAGAAATGAATGAGAATGAAGAAGTGATAAATATTCTGCTTGCACAGGTAGGTGGTCAGCACTTACCTGCTTGTTTGCTGGTATTTTCTTACTCCATCTCTCTCAAAAATACTAAACACCCTTTTGTTCCTATGTGATGGCAAATGGAAGGCTTAAAGGGGTCTCTCTATTAAAAGACAAGGCTTTGTTTTAATGGTAAGTAAAGTAGGGAGGGAATGGTGACCACAGGAGTGAAACCAAAGCTAAGGAGACCTGTTAACAGTAGAAGGGACTGTGTAACAGCAACCACCACCACCAAAGGTAGCCTCTGTTATTGGAGTACATAGAGAGCCCTTCTAAATCTGACCTGTTTTAATACCATTAACTACTTCCCTGCTGATCAAAGGAAGTAAAGCAACTGTTCTGGCTTGTTTTGCTTTCCTTTGCTTCCCTCAGTAGCTTTGATCTTCTCTCCGATGTAGTTGCCTCCTTAGATTCACCTTCAAAGATGTATTTTGTAATTCAGGTTTTCTAGTTATTTTACTGGTTAGCCAGAGCTTTCCCCTGTGATTTAAGGAAATTGGCAGCCAAACATGCCAGAACCTGGTGCGTCATCTCCACAGCTATTCAGTGCAGCAACCATTGTGAGGATTCAGAACAGACATGCTTGGTTTTCAACTTGCATTTGCTTTGAGGTCTTGATGAGTCAGAGTTCAAAGCACTCCTGCTGAAAGTCTCAGAGAATAGCACCATCACTTACCAGACATTCCTGCAGAAAATAAAGTCAAGGTCTTAATGAACTAATTGATCATTACAGGAGAATGAGATTTTAACAGAACAGGAAGAACTGCTGGCCATGGAGCAGTTCCTGCGGAGACAGATTGCCTCGGAGAAGGAAGAAATAGATCGCCTTCGAGCTGAAATAGCTGAAATACAAAGGTAACAGGGGGACTGCACACATCAGAGCTCCTGTCCTGCGTGTGCTCTTCTGAAACAATACTCTCAACCACACCTAAAAGCTCACCCTGTGAACATCACTTTTGAAAGACACCTCTTTTTATTGCAATCTGAGCAACCTTGGGCCTTTCAGGATATTTTCTATTAGTGTAACAATGGAGTTATGATCTAAAGGAAACCAGATCCTGTGCTCTTAAAAAAAAAAAATCCCCTCTGGACATCATTGCATTATTAAATTAAGCTTTGAAAGGAAATTCTGATTTGGTTTTCAAAACCGTTGCAGATTATTCAGTGGATCCAAGTTAACCCTTTCATGCTGCTACAGTTCTGGCAGCCTTGAGGAGGTGTTTGAATCAGTTTGTCATTGATCTTTCAGTCGCCAGCAGCATGGCCGAAGTGAAACTGAGGAGTACTCTTCCGAGAGTGAAAGTGAGAGTGAGGATGAGGAGGAGCTGCAGGTTATCTTGGAAGATTTGCAGAGACAGAACGAGGAACTAGAGGTAAGATTGGAGTCTTGGCGTTCATTGGCACCCTTTCCCTTCTGGTTACTGGATTTAGTCTGTGCAGAGATACTTGCACATGTGCAGACTCGTAGTTTGGCATCAGTTGTCCCTGGGCATAACAAACACCCATGTGCTCTGTTGTGTACAAGTCCACGTTGCCATCTGGGATAACAGCATGCCTCCTTAGTGGAGTGCTACATGCCCCGTTAGCTCCAGCCTGCCTCTGCCAGAAGGAGCACTGACATTTGTTTTCCTTGCTTAAAGATAAAGAACAATCACCTGAACCAGGCGATTCACGAGGAGCGAGAGGCCATCATAGAACTGCGGGTGCAGCTCCGGCTACTGCAGCGAGCCAAGTCAGAGCAGCAAGTGCAGGAGGAAGAAGACCCAGAAAAACGTGGGGTTGTTTCCCAACAACAGCAGAGAGATGGTGTCCTGGAGACAAAAGCAGCCAAAGAACAGCCAAAAGCAAGCAAGGAGCAGCAAGTGAAGCCATCGCCAAGCAAAGACAGGAAAGAAACTCCAATTTGATCAGGCTCCTTGGATATGTGTGAAACCAACTGAACTGTGCAAATTACTGTAATTGGAGTCAAACTGCACAAATGAGCATTGCTGGCTGTGTACATTCTGTAAAGAAACCTTTCTTTTAAGCTCTAGAGATTTTTGTCTCTGATACTTGTGGCTTCTACTCATCAGACTCAGGTGAGTTTGGAGAGGCCAGAAGAGTTTTGCAGTTAATATCAGATTATTTTGAGACCGTTTCCTTCAGGTGATTTAAAATAATCCAGTAACAGTTTTATTTTAAACCAAAATCATTCTTTACCTTCACTGGAGCAGAATTGGAAGATCTTATTTTCAGTAAATAAAACCACCCCCCACCCACACTTACTGATTATTTGCCTTGTGACTCTCTTCATCCTCATTCATCATTACTTCTGCTTATTAACCTAGTCACTTCTTGCTTGTGCCTTTGATACCTTTCTGATGCAGATGCTATACAAGGGAGCTTTAAATTTATTCTGGGTTGGCTGAAAACTTGGGAGACTGGGGGGTATCTTGTTAACCCAACATGCCCTTAAGCTTCATTTTTGTTCTGAGATGTACTGAATAAATGTAAAGAGAGATGTTATTTATGTCCCTGTACGATGGAAATGTTCATCAACAGCTGTTCGTGTCTCTTAGCCATGTAGGTAACCCATTTACTCATCTGTAAACCACCATCCTCATACCTGTTCAGTACAGGCTGTGCTCACACTGCTGCCATCCAGTCAAGAGTGTTTTCTTCATTTTAAAGGTTCCAAATAAGCCAGAAGCACAGGCAATGCCTTGAGAGGCACCAGGGGTTCACCAACAGCCTCTTCTGGTTGTTATTTAAAACACAACTCCCAGCAGTTTGACAGCTTCTGTCCATCCACGCTGGCATTCAGGGGCCTTTCAATGTATTAATGTTTCAGATACACTCACATGACTCCACCTGCAGACAGCGAACTCCCCAGCGTGCGTAAAAGTGATCGTATTTTCTAACCTGGATATTTATTTTCAGCACCTGTTGGATGGGGTTGTATTCTTTCTCAATTGCACTGTTGTGAATCATTGGCCATGATTTGATTTTGTACAAATAATGCTTTGATATGTTATAGAAAACAGCATAGTATTTTTTTAAAATTTGGGGGAAAAAAAAGTTTATAAACACAGAAAATGTGGTCAGGTGACAAATGTAAACTACAGCATCCTCCCTTTCCTTCGTTACATACATTTTATATTTGCTGGCAATATTTAAACTTTTTGGTTTAACTCACACTAATTCCTATTGAATTGTCATGGGTTTTTCTAATGTTGTTCAGACAAATCTCTTAGTACCGGTTAACTTTTATTTTGTTAGGCTTGTATTTATCAAGCAAATAAAATCAACAGCCATTTGAAAGTAGTTTCTAATTTATCTGCTTCGTAATGCACATGGTAGTTATGCTTCTTGGGTAGCTACCTGCAACAGAGAGGTTTAAATGAATTCAGGCTTTCTAATAGCCTCCCTCTGAGAGAACACTGCAGCTCAGTGTCATAGGAAGTTTCCACAGCTCAGCTGAAGGTGGAGTTTAATTTGCTCAAATTAAAGATGTTAAGACTTTGTTTCTCTGTTACTACTTGAGATTTCAGTGCTGGAGGTAAAACCCATCCTGTTTATTCACACCGTGACTTCCTACACATGACCACGGTTCTTTCTCCTGCAGCCTTGCACTGCACTCAAAGTGTTCCCCTTGAAGTTTCAAATGGAGGTGGGATTGTTGCTCCTGCGGCAATACAGCAACTCTAACCAGAAATTCATTTTCAAAACCCCTGAACAGTGTTTCTTTGACATTTTCTTTCATGTTCTTTCAAATGCTACATCTGGTGACACAGTCATTGACAAAACTCCTGTAAAGCCTGCGGTTAAAACCCAAAGTGCAAGTCAACACTGGCTACGCACCACCATGTCTCGCTGAAGCTCAGCAGGGGCCCAGGGAGCCACAGCCCTTGAGCCCTGTCCAAAACCAGACTCTGGCACCGAGGGGCCATTGCCTACCTGTGGCAAGGGGTTGCTCTTCCTGCCTTATGACCTCCCCAAAGGGGGTTGACTGCCCCAAGTCCCATAACAGCATCATCCAGGTGGGAACCAGTGCTCACAGGGCTTGTGGACAAGCCATGCTGGCAGCAGTGATTTCAAAGATGGCAGCTACAAATACCCAGCCAAAAAAGCCACAGCTCATTTCAAATAAAGTGGAAAGTAACTGCAACACAGTAATCTGAGCTTGCTCTTCAGATCACTTTATAATCTGACATGACATACCAATGCCAAGAGCCTTGCCTCCCACGCACCAGTGATGCCTGCTCCACAGGCCACCTCCACAGAGTCCATACATGCCTTGAATAACTCATTTAACTCACTCAAAGTTAGCAAGCATCATTTAAACTGGCTTAAAGTAAGACTTTTCTCAACAGTGTACAGCTTGCACATGCTGAATACAGCAACAGAACCTCTGTCACACCTTTGGCAAAAACAGCAGACAGACCTACCCTTACTGGGGCGAGGAATCAACAGCCCTGCAACATTATTGCTAGTGTTTTGGACTGAAAACTTAGGCAACAGTCTGATGTGGCACATCTGCTTTCCTCTTGAAGACCAAGTGCTTCCACCACAGAGCAGTACTTCAATGAAGTTGGGGGGTTGACGGGGCAGGGGAGAACCCCACACTTACCGTTTTCAACACAAGCCTGGTCGGTCTGTCTGAAACCCAAAGGAGGGGTCAGCATGGTGTAAGTCAGTCACTGGGAGTACACCACCGGTATGAATCAGTATACAGCAGCCGGTAACTGGCATTGAACTGGAACTGACACTATTATACTCGCTGAAATACTGCAGCTGTACAGTGAATCAGCTTCACACACCTTGCATTACAAGCAGGGTTTTTTTCTTCCCAATGAAGCCTCTACTCTGAAAAAATAACAGCCTGAAGTGAACTGTTGCTGCCTGAATGACTGAAAAGAGATGAGGGTGTTGGTTTTAGTTGGTTATTGAAAGAAAGGTAAGTTAAAAAACAACAAAGCAGTACTCCCCTCAGATCACATCCCTACCACAAACCTAATAACATCACCTCGTGTCCAGCACTTTGCAGGATTCCAGCCAGCTTTTCAGGGCTATGCGTTGCCCACATCAGGGTTCTGACACTGGCTCAGCTTTGTGCTCATGGAAGCAGAAGCCACCTGTTCTGATACAATTATAGGTTTCTTCCCCAATATTAAGGTGCTTTGAAAGCACTGCTGCACATCCCAGTCCATCGTCCTTTATGAGAAAGCTGCAGGACCGCTGTACAGAAAGCTCCCACCTCCACTCACTAATTCCAGTACTAGTGCTGCAGGGGCTCATTTTTACCTCTGTGTCCCCTGACTACGTAATTAAAACCAAATGAATATTAAAGTATCACCCTGCATCTCTTGTCAAAAAGAGGTCTGACCAAGCTTAATCTGTCAGTTTTCACTTTTCAGCATGTACCTCTGACTCACAATCCTTCATCAGCAGTGGGAAAAATTCCTCATCCAGACCAAATACAGCTTACATCCAACAGCACAAGTTCTCTACAGTGTCCTTTAAACATACCAGAGAATGGGTGGCTGTCATCCCTGATCAGGGAGGCAAGGCACAGCCCCACTAGCCAAGCATCAGCTACTATGAAATAAATGACCACTGCAAGAGAAGCGGCCCAGCCCTGTTTGAGCCTTTGTTGTCAGCTTACTCAAACCAAGTCTGTGTTTCTTACACAGGAAACCTGGACTGACTAACAGTAACTGTCATTTCTTTTGATGTTCTAACAGTGCCTCCCCTCCTCCTCTCAGCAGCCTTGTTGAAACACACGCAGAGAAGTGTGCGCAGTACCATCACTTTCCAGTGCTCAACCAGAACCACCTGTGGGTGGGCCATCCTTTGAAAACACTTCCCCTACAGAAACATTACTGCATCTCTGCAAATGGGTCACTGGACTTCAAGCAGACCTGATTAGAGGGCTGTGAGATGTCTGAACGTCTGCTTACCTGTCTCTGCTGAGCCCCAGTGTGTTTTAATTGGCTTGTTACAGTCCAACCTCCACAGCAAGAACCCTAAAACAAACCTAGTAACCAGGGCTCTTTATTTTCCTAAGTAAAGTAAAACTAAAAGGCAGAGTCTGAAAGCACTTGGTGGAATCACTGTACCTAATTTAAATGAGCTTTCCTGTCACAGTCTTGTATTCTTAAGGTGGTCTATCAGTATGTCCTAACTCTGCATATAAAGACAAGATTAATCACTTCAAATGTTCTTCCCATGTTGTCCAAATGCCAGCAGACAGGAAGACAAGTATAAGAGAGGGGAGACTGACAGGAGAGAACAAGCAGCATACAGAACCAGGTTTTGCCCATCTGCCTGTCTCTCTTCCCTCCCAACCAAGACAGAGAGGTCCCCAGGCTGAAATTAGGTCAGAAAACATGATCACTGCACCCGTTTCCACACCAAAGGACAAGGGAACACAAGGAGACATTGCCAACAGGAAGGGACTGAATCAGTGTAAGAGTGTGGCTGAGCCACAGAAGCTTCACCATTCCCCCCTATCTGCCCACTCACTGCCAGTTCAAATCAGCCAGCTCTGAACCCTGAACTCTGACAGGGCAAAGCGGACAAACACCAACAACTGAGGGGCATGATCCATTGACAGAACATGAAAACCATCACAGCCAGACCTATACCTGCACTGAAGGGCTGCCGAGCCCCTGCAGGCATTTACCACAGCTAGGCTGAAAACAGCTGCTGTTCTGCAGTCCTAATGAACCTAGGACCTTGTTCACAAGGCCAGGAATTCGTGCAACAGCTATCTGGGACATTCAAAATAGCAAAGACTGATTTCCAAGCATCAGTCATATCTTGGTTAAACACAAACCGCCCTCCAGAGGGTTCCAGACATTTGCCAGTTCTACGGGCATGGAATCTACATGAAAGCACAGTGAGGAAACGGCCCTAATTCCTGACATGACTCCGGAAGCAACAACTGAAAACAGAGAACCTGCTGTGAAAAACAGCAAGTGGGAGAAAGGCAGACAGTGTGTAATCATGACATGGGAATAAAGAGATTTCCCATGAAGAAGCTCCAACAGGAATGAGCCAAGAGATTAAATGGAAAACAATGAAAATTGCTTGTGAAGGGCTGATTTCATGTTCTACCAAGGCGGCGGGGATGGAGCTATGATACTGCTTTTGAGAAACTGTGGATCAACAGATGGAAGATTCGGGAGCCACTTTCTGCTCAAGAAATCCAGACCGGAAGAGAAATGAATTGAGATACAAAGCTCAAATCTTTCTTCAGGAGACACACAAACACATACACACAAGGCAATTCACCAGGGTCTTTGGCAGCACTCCCAGTTGCTTTCCCACATTAAACAACAGCTCCTCTTTTCACCACTTAGAACCGAGATGAACATTTCCCCAAACCCCATATCCTTAGGGACAAATCAAAGCTTGACTTACTGACATCACTAACACTCCTGGCATGAGATAATACCCTGTCAGTTCAGCAACAGAGACCACATCTCTCGGGCTGTAGATCAAATGCTTTCAGGCAACGCCAAGAATAAAGTGAGTCTTTCCTTCCCTCTCAGTTCCTGGGAATCACCAAATGAAGCAGAAAAGAGGCAGGCAGCAGATCCATGACACGTGGAGGAAAAAGGAGTAAACCAGCTATTTCTCTGAAGATGATCTTTATTTGTTACATGCCAGCAGAACTGAGGTGCTCTGCACCTGAAAACACTCAAGTCTTTCTTAGGAAAAGCCCCAAATTCCCTCAAATTCACAGGCCTGCATCAGAACTAAAGACAAAGAAAAAAGAAAAAGCATGTGCAAAATCTGTCTCATTTTTCTGCTTAGAGTTGCCTTACCCTTAAATAACTAGAAAATGCTTAAAGGGATCAGATATAATGCTTCCTTTTACTGGACTAGTGGAACAGTAAGTTAGCACAGTAATGGAATTAGGCTGGAACATGTTCATTGTGGACACCAAACACAAGGATTTCTTTTTAAGTCCCAGTACTCCTCCAGTGAATAGTACACTATTCGCAGCTAGAAAATAACCTGAAGCACGCTCTGGTCTGAGCAAAGAGCTGGTCCCATTCACCTCAGAAATCACACACACGACCCAAATACAATTCAGCTGTCATTACACTGAGGCAAAGCACAGATCAAGGGATTTATGTGCCCTGAGCAAAACGCAGAAAACAATTGGATTTCAATGTATATTTCCAAAATGGGAATCACCTGGCCTGGGAGAGGACTAGTGATTTCTAGTTGTTCTCCATATGGCAGCAGAGAGCGCCCAGAAATTCTCCTGCCTGAAAGCTCATGGCTTTCTGATGATCTACTGTCACCAGGCAGAGAGCTGTCACACTGCCTAGTCCTCTGGGGACTCGTGTGTGGTTTCTGAACTATTATCACAACATGAGGAACTTGATGAGAATACTACCTACACCATCACCTACACTACAGGAACTTGTGACCTGAGTGTATAGTTGCCTTTTCAAATTTGAAGCAGATTTTGGAAAGGGGCAAGCAAAGGAAAAACCTTAAAAAAAACCAAACAACTCCAATCACCAAAACCAAAATCACAAAAACCAAAGCAACCAAAACCCTAAACCTCAACCCTAAAAACCAGCAAAAATCAAACAAACCCTCCAAAAACCAAAATTCACCAAGTTTCAAGGCAGAGAGAGATGACTGTATCTTAACCACCTCCAGGTGTTAGGGAGTAGAAAAGCAGGCCTCTGGGAAGTAAATAGCAACTGGAGTTTACTAGAGAAGAAACTCCACAAGAATGTTTTCGCAAGAACACAGGGGAAAGACACACCTGCCTGGAGCTGAGCTGCCTGGGTACTAGGCACCTGACTGATAAATGAAAGTGTTCTGCTAACATACATCAAAGATAAACTGCCACAGCTATTTCTACCTCCGCAGGAAAATATGCTTCATGCACTTCAGGTTCAGCAGGCTGGAGGAAGGGTGATTTAAAAGCAAGTTGCCCCTGGAAGACAGAGAAGGAGATACTGTATCAGTCATTTTAAATGACAGGAAAGGGTTAGGGACTGAGGACAAAGGGCAGTTTGAGCTCACAAAATCCAGACTGAGGTGCGTATTCACACTCAGTTCAGCAAAGACGTCATTTCACGCTGCTGTGACAGGTACCCAAGCACAACAGGGATGCTTAAGAGAATCTAGCAAAACCTCAATTATACAGCCGAAGTACATTTGTGCTGTAGGATATTCCATCTCAAAATGCAATATTCTTCACAGGCATGAAGCAAACCTCTTCACCCTATAACAGCCATCAAAGTGTAAAGAAGTAGGAAAAAAGTAGGCCACTTAAAGTTCAAACTTATTCTTTTAATGTCTTAAAAAGGTCACAAGATTGTTTTCAATCTTATTAATAAATTTTATTTGGACAAGTAGAGAACAACTTGTATCACAACAGCTTTAAACAACATGATTAAAGACTGCAGCACTCCAAGGAGGCTCTCAGATATGTACAGTATATGAAGAAAAAGGCTGCACCTCAGAGCCGATCATGATCAAGTTAAAAATACCTGACTTAAAGTACATGTGCTAATAAATTTCCTTTAGGTCATGACCAGCATGAAAATAATTAGGACACAGGTACTCAGCAAAGTTTTCTGCTAATGGGTACAGCAATATGCTGCATTTAAGGATTAAAATCAAATACTAGTTTAGTGTTAGCACTGAGCCCTTAAGAGAAATCCAAATTTCTACTTTTCCCCATTTACAAACATCAAAGCTATTCCCGCTTAAGGGTGTGCCCAGCTGCACACAAATCAAGTCTTTGAATGATAAAAACTTTTTAGCACTAATACTGGAGGTCTTACATCCCGGTATAAATTTGCCTTTCTGGCCATTTCGTCTATCAGTTGCTACAGAAAATACTTGCTAAGTTAACTCCTCAGGAGAAACAATGCAGGTCTCTGGAAATCACATCCTTTCTACACTGAAAATTATCTGCCAATTCAAGTTTCATTTGTTCAGGAAGACAGAAGATTTAAGGCTTCGGTGGCAAAAATAATCCTCTGAGCAGTGTTTTTCTAAAGTCAAGCTGATACAGGTTTACTTTTCCTTGACCTGAAATCCCTGGTATCAGGTTTAGATAACATCCACCTGTTATGTCTGGCAAGAAATCTCTCCTTCCAAAGAGGTTGTCACAGATCAACCATTTTAGAAGCATTTGAGGATAGCTTGTTTAAAAAATTTTTAATTATAGCAACATTCAGAACTTTTTAATAAGTCGATGAAGCAGTGCTCATGGCATCATCTGCGATTTTGGTACTGGCAGGGTGAATGCTTGCAAAATACTTGACATCACTGTCATCATCCATTTGAAGAGCCATTATTGTTTGTTCCACAGCTTCTTGGTGAGAGTTGGCAGAATTTAGAAAATACTCTGTAAAAGAAAATGCACAAGACTTAAAGGAGGAAAAGGCAGCAGAGACTTCAACACAAACCAGAGCGTACTGTCACGAGGTTCAAAATCTCAGGAGACAGTGCACATGTTTAGTCAAACTGGAATATCTGAGCAGGCACACAACACACTTTGGAATATACCTAAGAATTCAGCTTAAAAAAAAAAAATATCATTCCATACTTCAGAGCACAGTTGCTGTAACAGTGCTTTCAGAATACAGGAGTTCTATGGTCCTTCAATGTAAAAGTGTGACAGACTCCATGATCAAAAAAGAAGAGTAAAAAGCCTATTCAGGAGTGTGCTTGTATCTGTGACGAAGGGCAGGTATCACAAATCCATGGTCATGCCATTTCACTGGCAGACTTGCTAAATAATTATCAAACAATAAAATTAAGATAACATGAAACAAGAGTGGAAGAAGTTCCAACACCTGACAGTTTCCATGAACTACGCAAGTTGCATAAAAGCAGCGTAACAACAAACAGCTCACAGGAGCAGCAGTTTAGATCTGGAGGTTTAAAAACTTCTAGACTTGGTTTTTAAATCTGCATTTCCTAATCTATTCACCATTCCTAATCATATGCACATCATCTCTATGAGGCAGGGACTACCTGTATTATATGCTTACATAGTGGCAATGCAGAATGGAGGTGTACCACCCAGGTGGGGAACACATCAGTAACAAGGACAACAACAAAAATATTAATACTACATGGTAACAGGAAAAACAGTGACACCTTTGGCACAGTTAACAGAGGAAAAATTACTGCACATCAGCTAATTCATCTTAACTGTCTACGTATGCTTACTCAGAGCCTCCAGCGTGCACAAGGCAGCTAGCAATAGTTCTCACTCTGTTGGCATTTTTCTTCACACTTCCTACATTAGGAACAGCAGTCCTCAGGCTGGTGTATGGTTTTGAGAAAGAAAGTGACCAGAAGTGGATGAAGCATTCCAAGTGTGGATACTCTGCCAGTTTGCAAAACAGAGTAATATTTCTAATGTTATTTTCCCTAACAGTGTTTTGGACTCTGAGCACTGCTGACTCTTCTGGCATCTACTATGCACTGGGGATGCTTTCCTAAGCAAAGTCTGCAATTTGAAAGTCGCATGTCTAATTTCCTTGAAAAGACTCCAGAGGAACTTTCTTCCCACTGCTACCAGAAAATATGAAAGCAAACAGCAGCCATCTCTTCTCCCCCAGTGAGAAACACATGGTGAATTTGTACAGAAGGAGTTTTTCTTTCTTGTTCTTGTAACACAGATCATCAACAGAATATTTTTATTAGCCAAATAAAAGGCACTGCTCAACAACTTCACAATTACTAGCTGTTCATTTGTGCTTTCTATGCCCTGATGATATTTCTACAAACCAGCTAATTGAGGGAAAATGACACCAAAAGAAGAGGCTGGTGTATGAGCAACAACTCATATTTCCTCAGCATTACACAACAGTGGCTCTGATATCATAACATGGTTAATGGCTTTATCTCAGCCAAATTAACATCCCACTCCAAGAAGACTGGAAAAACAAGGAGTGACCCACATGTGATGTTGATTCTCCTTTCCCTGCTGACTGCAGAAAATAGAAGAGACAAAAAATGTACTCTGTCAGCCACTAACCTTTCTCTAAAAGGGTTTGCTTTAGCGTTTTTGCAAGCAGGACTCGAACATTTGGAACCCTGTCAGATGCCAAGTGTAGTAAGTGTGGCAACAGATGCACAGCAAACTGGTCCATGGGCAGGCAGTCATCTTCACTGATAGTCTGTCAAGAAGACAGAAGCAATTTCCTTAGATTTCACCACATAAAATCCCAACATACAAACAGAGCTAACATTACCCCCATAGCACGAATACAGTAGGTAGCATCCACAAAGTTGTAAAATATGGTACAATACTTTCTAGCACAAAGTCACACAAAATAAAGCAAGTTAGGGTTAAAGAAATTCAGGCTCATTTAGAAGCTCATTTTATATGACGCCTGGCAACTTCCTTATTTCTACTGTTTTATTCAGTCACTGTATCATTTGAAAACAAGGAAGTAAAAAACCTTCCCAATATTTTTCAAGATTAATTTAGTCTTTTTTCTAACTAGGTACTATATCAAGGTAAGAATGGTCCATCTTAATAAACGTCTGCTGCACCAAACATACTTCTCTAAGCTCAAAGCTAACATATCTCCAAATACTTAAGAGAACTGTTCCATTTGGGCAACAGTCATATTGCCTCCCAGTCTGCATCTCTGCTACAGCCTCCAAATTTGACCATTTCTTGGTCATTTCCTTAGGACACCAACTAGTATCAACTTTTCTACTTATTTTGCTGAGAAAATGTTGGTTTGGACCAAGGTGCACTAGCCGCCTAAGGAGCTATAGGCAAGTCTTGGTGCTTGATTTTTACAAGGTAACCCCAAAAAAATGGTAGGCATATTATAAAAATCTCACTTCATGCTGAGTAATAAAACAGCCTCCCAACTCAGGGACTGTTTTGCTATACTTTTATTTAATATTCAGATTTAACAACCTGATGTTAATATGCTACACTAAAGATGCATTCCAGCATCTATATGGAGCAACACTGAAGAAAGCAGCCATGAAACCTATTCCCTTGGAAACAAAGTAAGAAAAGAAAATAGCATCAACAGACAGCTAAAGAGTTCCAGCTGCTCTCCCCGCCTTAATTCCTACCATCACCACCACAGCCCTTCACTCCAAAACTGAAAAAGATGATCAAAAAAGACATTTCACCTGGCAAATAAAGACAAAAGTCTGCCGACCAGACCATTTGTGGCATCTACAGAACTTTTCAACAAGTTCATTCATGAGGTCTACCACGAAGGTTGATGTTGAGGCCATGTACAGCTTTTTTACCATTTCACTAACCTTGAAGAAAGAATAAGAAAAAAAAAACAATACAGAAATTACTTCTGATGAACCCTCAGAAGAAGGACGGAATCCTGAATTTACTTAGATTGCTTTACCAGCTTGTAAGAAATCCAACGGACAGAAGACACTTTGTCTGCACAGAGGCTGAAAGCGATAGGTCGCAAGTAGTCATAAATGTCTCTGGCACTGTACAGATCTAGAAGCAAGATCAGTTGCCTACAAGATGAAAGAAGAACCAGAGTATGTTATAATAAGAAGAAAAGTAGCTTTAACTATTACTTTTGATCATATATTATGACACTTGCCAAATATGCAATGTGGGCATAATAAAGTTACTGAAAAGTAAAATCTTCTGGTTTTCAATGCCAGCAGTTTGACTATGGGTCACTTGCAAATTTTAGATTACCACTTATTCACAATAATGGCAAAATGCTATATGAGCTCAAAGAATGAAAAATGGGGAGAGACAAGGGAACCTGGTCACTTAAGTACACCAATTTATCAAATCAATAAAATTCCTCTACTTCAGAGTATACTGGAGAACTACAGAAATGATCAGTTTTCAATTTGTAATGAGTTGATTAAGATTTCAGCAGGTTGCAGAAATTAGTATGTCATGAACAGTAGAAAGTATGTCAAAAGAAGCAGCACGACATGCTACAAGCAGCCAGACAAAGGTTTTTGTATCAGCAATAACAGCTAAGTGATTTGTAGCTACTAAATCGAAACTAACACTCAAACGTAGCAAAAACATCATGATACCAAGATCAGCTTGGAGCTAACTCAAAATTAATCCCAAAAGATGCACTGTAATTAGTCATTACTACATGCTTATTTCAGCACTCCTGATAGAGAAGCCTTTGTCACATAGTATCTCCTCACAGGTTAAGTGCTGCAGCTTTGATCATCTTTGTGGCCTTCTGCTGAGCTTGTTCCAGTGTATCAGCACTTTCCTGTATTGGTATAGATGCATTACTCCACAGGAGTGCTGACTAGAAGGGGCTAATATGTTCCCTCAATATGCTGATTGTGCTCCTGTTGATACAGCCCAAGATTGTGCTGCCAGGACACACTGCTGGCTCATGTTTGGCTCACCAGAACTGCTCCCAGGGCAGCTAGTCCTCAGTCTGTCTCACTGTCAGAGGCTCTTTCTTCCCACATACACAACTTGGCATCTGTCCCTTGCTGAATTTCATAAGCCACTTCCTCTGCTAGCTTTCCTGAGTGACTTGACCCTTAAGAGCTGCCTCCCATAGGAGCCCGCCTACCAGTTCCATGAAAAAGCCAAAGTGCTACTCACTTTCCTTACTCCCCCCTCAAGATCTACAACTCCTGTGTTTCATGATCATGAATTCAGCCTACTCCTCAAATACAGCAACTTGAAGTCTAACTGCTAGAACACTCAAAACTTCAAAAGCAACCAGATGTTGTCTTCTCTTTTGGCAGCTTCTGTTTTATGGAAGGGTAATGTTCTCAACATACAGTGATGGAAAGAGACATTCAAGTTCCAACTACTGTAAGTGATACACAACTATGGTGAATTTTTAAGGAAGGGAGACACATAGAGGAGGGTAAGGACTATACAGTAATTAAAAGTGAAACAAAGAATGTCACTGTAAAACACCTATTCTGTGATTTTAACATTTTTAAATATCTGTAAGAATAAAAATAAGCATCCAGAAAACTACATACTCAGCCAGCTCAGCACGGAAACGCCAGTTCCTGCTATTATCAGTCACTAGGAATTCCTGCAGCTGATAAAGATATTCTCGTCTTTTGTCAAGATGAAGAAGCTGTAACAGTAAGTACAAACTTACATAAAGAAATGTAAGCTACAAGTAGCAGACAGAGTAAGAGTTTTAAAATACAATTAACAAAACACTTGCTTTTATTGAGGAAAAAAAAATCTTTAGTAGGCTAAATCCTATCATGCTTAAGTCTGTAAAATTGCATGCAAACTAAAACCAAAATCTGGTCTGGTCTCTTCTTTTACTCTAGGAAACGAGCAGTAGGCAGAAAAGTGTTGCTTTTACAGGTTTTGTGAGCTTCAGCTCAAAAAAAAAATGAGGCTGTTACAGAGAAACTCCTGAAGAAATCTCAGAAGTAAGCTGCACAGAAAGGTTAGACCACCAAAAAGCTTAATATCATCCACTGGCACCTACATTATTTATTGAATAAGCATTCACAAACCAGGCTCTTCAGAGAAAAGAGCCTATCAGCAACACAGAACTCCTGCAAAACATACTCCGTATTCAACAGACATCTGTATGGATTCCCTCAAGGAGTTAAACCAGTGTTATGCTAAAAAGCAAGTACATAGGAAGAAATGAAGCAAAATACATAACTGCTCTTGACCAGAATTGAATGCAGATGTACCTTCAGGAAGTCATGCAGGTGTTTAAGCACACCTATCCTCACTTCATCTAGATCTTTTAAAAAGCCGTTGAAGACAGGAACTAGATCTCCAGCTGTAAGCTGGTCTCCAAGGATGACTGCAAGTTCATGTATAGAAAATGCTAGTGTCCGCCGAACCTTCCACTGTAAAATAAACAAACAAATCATTTTTATTGATGTTGCAGTTCTATTTTAATTTGAGGGTCAGTATCCAAGCTGGACTACAGTACTTATACACATTCAATAGTGTCTCATGTAGCAAATAAACATAAAAGGAAAAAAAAAAGGGGGGGGAAGGGGGGAGAAAAAGAAGAGAGGACAAGTGACAAGGTGTCATTTCTTCCACTTGACTATCAAGGACCTAAGGCAAATAGAAGTAATGAAAATATTTTACTTTTTCCAGGTGTTGGGAAAGAAAATAGTATTTCTGACATCAGTGATACAATCTTCCACATGTTACACTTTGCTTTAAATTCTTTTGGGTAAATTAGTTCCATACTACTCCCTTCTCTCTTATTTAATTTATAAAACAGAATAAGATATGTATCCCACAATATTTCAGCTGGTGCATTTTAGCTTCCATAATAGGTAAAGTTTCATCCACACTGAGGGCCCAGCAGTCCAAGGACCAGAAATGCTTTCACTCATCCTAAATTGAGGGAGCACTGTTTTAAAAGACTATTTTAAGTATTTTTTATAACTATTTTAAGTCTTTTTAAAAATAAAATATTATCTACTCTTTAGCCAGCATGCTTCCATTTGCATGAGTACTGTTCTTTTGCCCTGGTTTGGTGATTCAATCTTATTTCAGATTAGACTTGTGATATACTCTGGACAGACTGGAATATAGGGCAATCTGGTTTTACTTTTGTCCTGTGTTAAAAATTTATTAGCAAGCTGTTTTTAATGGCCGCAAAAGAGTTTGGAACCTATGAGCAACAGCCACGTTACTTGCTACATATCACTGACAGCTGCTGCTCTGACATAGCGAGCAACAAGTTAAAGAGAGGTGAAACAGTTCGAGAATGTTTAAAAAAATTAGTATCTCCAAAAAAGGAAACCAGGGTGGACTGAGAAACTGTAAACCAACAGCAAAATGCACGAAGCCACCTTTCAAGAAAGAAAACGCTGCTATTTCCAGTGTTTGTTTTTAAAAAGAGCAATGCTGCATGGTGATAGTGATGTTATTCCCTTATGACTAACTGGATGTAGCCCCAAAAGGCCACCAAGCAGCCTTGTATGAGGCTGACTCACTGAGCTCCAGACATGCCTGCAGGGGCACGTGTCTCTGCACGCACAGCAGCACAGCCCAAATTGTCATACCTTTGAGAATCCCAAGCACTGCCATAAGACCTCAAGCAAGCAGAGGAAATCTGAGATATCTCCTCACATTCCTGCTGAAGATCTACCTTCCAAACTGCACCACTTCTTTACTACTTGAGCACCACGCATAGCTTCCATCAAGACAACTGTTACAATTTTCATTCATTACACAAATAACTAATATCAGCAATGGAAAGCTGCATGTAAAACGCAGAGCAACCAAACATCCAGTAAAGGAGACAGATCATCACAGACGCTCAGATTATTTGTGGTCACACCATAAAAGTTCACATCAATCACTGTCAGCTTCTTGAGCTTACCTGCATGTCAGATGCCAGCGTCTCATAGGTATCTTTCAAACAGTGCCAATTCTGCCTGCCTAATGTAAGTGCCACACCTGGCAGGCTGTAGGCACAGTGTTTGGCAATCTCGTTATCAACCGTTTGTGCACGAGAGGGATCAGTCATTGATAAATACTGATCCAGCAAGGCTTGAGGTACAACATCCTACAGAAAGAAAAGGGTAGAGTGCTTACACTGTTTCCAGTAAGTCTTCATAAGGCTTACTAAAATTCCAGGGTACACTGTCAGAAGAACAATTTTTTCCCTACAACTATAGAGTATTATTTAATTACAATCTCTTGATAAGAATGCAAAGTTCCTAAGTTCCACCAAGAAGTTCCAAAGAAACAATGGCATGACTGGGGGCTATCTGAAAACATACAGACCAGCACAGCAGATGGGTGGGTGGATCACCACCTACTTAGGCAGACCAGGAAATTAAGAGACTTATCTTCTACCTTTCCACAAACATTCACACTCTCATGCTGTGCAGATTGGCTGTTTTAACCCATCCATAAAAATAGGCAGAACAGCAAACTACGAGACTTGCTCAAAAATCATTTTCCTATTCCTCTCAAAATCTTGGGGAGAAAAAAACTAAATTAGAATCCCTTGGGAAGGGGGCAGAGTAGAGGTATAGTATGTTCAAAATTGCTGTAAAACTTCCTAAGTAGTCAGCTGGAAGGAGAAGGCTTCTCCAGAGATAAAGACCTCTGGTGAACACCAATCCTTTTGTCCACTAAAGAAATTAAAGCATCTGAACTAAAGTTTTGTGAAAACCTCTTTGCACTGATTTCAGTGCTGTCTTTGCTTCAGCTGTTGTCAGCTTATCTCAGGCACTGATTCTACCCAAGGGGGTGCACAAGCATTTCCCTAACACAGCTACGAAATAGCTTGGCTCACATAAGCAACAAGAGGGACTGAGGTTCCCACTCAAGCGAATCACATTAGCGCAGTGTGACACATTTTATAATGAACTATGTAGCAACAAACATTTGATTCCTTTTGGGAAAAAACAACACAGAGACAGTTTAAACTTATGAAACACTTTCACAGCTTCTCTGTGAAAAGCTGACAGGGCGGGAGTAGTTCCACTCGAAACACTTAACAAAAAAAATCCCATTTCCTCAATAACCTAATTTACATTACAGGGTAGTTTCTGGAGAAAATGAAACCGAACGAAACCAGAGCCTGAAATTCTATGACAACCATTATACCTCATGTCAAAAAATGCTGTCATCTCTTATACATAATTGTAACAGAATCAAATGCTGAATTAAGCCACTATCTCCAGAAACAAGGATTATTTTAGAACTGCTTATTTAAGAGGTTTGCTGTATTTAATAGCAACTACATTACATCAGAAATTAAACGCATAACAGAAATCCCCATATATGTAAGAAAAACCACATTTATCTGATACATGTAGAAAAAACAGAAATCACTACCATTTACCTGTACTTTGGATTTTCTTTCTTCTTCAGGGCTGAAACTACTGTTAGTGCTCAAATCTGAATCATTATGAATATAGTGAAGTGCAGAATCCATATTCTATGAAACAAAAAAAAAGAAAAAAAAAGGTTACACAAAATACATATTAAACACAAAACAGACATCAACAGGAAGAAGTGCTGTCCCCACCTCAGAGTCTTCTTCTTGGATTAAAGGGACACGTTTCATATCAAAGACAATTTTGCTACACCGCAAAATCAAAAGGTCTGTAAGATAAATCTCTTTCCTTTAAATTTCAAACACAGGCTCCTCTTACTCTGCTCCATTTTGGGTCTTCCGGAATCACAGGAAAGAAGTACCTTTGAGACTGCATTAAGGAAAATGTAACTAACATATGGGTCACACTGCTTCTCCCCTGAAGGGAAAAATAAAATATCTGTAATGGATTTTGTTGGATTTGTTGCTTTGGATTTGGTCAAAAGGTCAAAAGACAGCCACCATCATACTCAAGAGCAGAAACTGATGAGATGTATGCTGTTTCTACTTTCCTAGAAGTAATTATTCTAGCAGATGAATCTTCTCTACAGATGACCTTCAACTTTTAATAGAATACTAGTGGACCACAGCTGCTGACACTACCCATCACGCCTCTCAGCAGTTCTACTAAAATCACATTTAACAATCACTCAAGTATCCTGGCTACACATCTGGACCTTGAAGATAAGGCCTGTAACTGTTTCTTATCTCTATCAATTAGCAGAGGTGTGATATGCTATGATAAACTTCTGCTGAGAGAGAGCACTGCCACTCTACACCAGTGAAGTTCCCTGAATACAATGGACTTTGCATAATCAGCTGTGAATTTCAAGATGTGATGAATATTTGAAAAGCAGATCAGGCTGCTATGGGGTAGAACACGACAAAGGCACTTTTGCTAGATATGAGCCAAGGTATCTATCCACAGATGCTGCAGGGTGAGCTCTCAGGGTCAACACAAGCACTGAGAACATGCCTACCCTACAAGCTGTTTGGTTCAGTTTGACAATGAGAATTTTTCAACAAAGTATAAACTTCTTCAAAAATAGCCTCCAGGATACCATCTGTCTTCCTTGGTTTGACTTCAGACAGTTGCTTTTTCCTCTTCCATGAGCTAATTTCCTCTAAGCACTGGGATGTAATTTTAGTCACTGAGATATATAATTACAGGTGATAAATGATGAATGCAGAGCTGTAAGGCAACTGCATACTGCTGACACAGCAGCCCAAAGTCACCTGTACTTGGCTTGCCCAGGTGCACAGGACCAGAGGCTAGTCACCCATTCTGCTACAATAAAAACAGGATGACTCATCTCACAATCTCTGCTACCCCAGCTCTCAAAGGCTGTTAAAAATAATACTTCATTGATTGAAATAAGTTCAACTACTAAATATACTGAAGCATGGCACAGATGGGAACATTTTTACCTAGCCACTTCTAAAGTCAAGTAAGCATTCTAGGAAGGAAGATCTTCAGTACAGAACCACAGCATTAGTCGGTACTTAAGTCAATGCAGTATCTCTATTCCTGCAGATAAAATTCCATCTGTACTTTAGCATGTAACATGCATACACTGAACTGAACACTGTAGAGAGCCAGGATATAAAAATTCAGCAGGGTTTAACCTGAAAGTTTCTTGCATGCCACACTGGTGAACCACCACCTCTGAGATGCAAAATCTTCGTCATGGCCTTACAAACCTCTTACATGAGTGCAGTGATCTAGTCTCCTTCTGGCATTCACTCTCTTCTTAAAAGAGAGGTACTTGTGACAGACAAGAGTGGGCTGATTTTAAGCCTGTCTCCTTTGTCTTTCATTTTCCTTCCCTTCTCTATTAAAAAAAACACACGCACACCCACTGAGAATATGACTTGGGGAATTTCTGGATGCTTATATTCATTTATCAAACCTTACAAAGAGCATGCAGCCTAAAGAAAGAAAAAGTGGTGGCTCTTGAGGAAAATATAAAACCGATAGCCTCATCCTCAACAAACATGCTTCATCTCGATCTGAAATTCTTATCTGTTCACTCTATCACAACACTTATTTTCATGTGCATAGAGGACCTCTCTAACACGTAGCATTAACTCCTTCAGGAGCCAACACAGCCACAGAAGGACAAGCAAAGTGTAATTTTGCTTTGTGGTAACTGTGCAGAACTGTGAAGGCAGCTTTCAAACATGAAATGCTGCAGAGCTTGATTTTTCTTAAGTGTCTAATACCCTAGTGACATGTTACTATACTGAGACTTAACAAAAACAAAACAAACCAACCCCAACAGGAGCAAAAACAACCACAGGAAAAAAGCCACCTGTGAAAATCAGACCTCTCTTCACTGCTAGGGGCAACAGTCCACTTGCTCAACGGATCACAGCTTGGTTCCCAGGTTTTAGGTCACCTCTATGATATCTTTTCGCTTGTAAAATGTGGATTTGATTCAGCGCCAGTAACAGACAAGCAACTGACAGATTAAGAGCATCCTTTTAATGAGTAAAACTGAACCATGCAAAATCAACATATACCAGTGACATGATGCTGTCATGATGCATTTACACTGTCATTTTACAAGTTAGTATAAGAAAGAAGCGACTACAACAGGTCCTCTGATAAAAAAATGTATCAAACCAGACATTAGGAATTTGGGGTAAGCTGTTTTCTTGAAACAAACAAACCAGCCACATTTATAGTGTTAAATTACAGTTGTGTATAAACAGAAGTATGCAAGTGAATGTCACGTTCTTCTACTCCCTATATGTTTTTGGGCTACATGGTAGTCCAACAGCTTAGTTGAGAAGTTAATTAAATGTCATCTAAAAACACTGCTCTAATTTAATAAGGTTGAATAACCACTTCCGTGGTTTTATAGAGCATATTTTGGGACCACTGCTTTCTACAGATTATTTTTTTCTTTACATCTTTTAATACCACCAAAGCTTGTAGCACTGTATGCAGTGAACATAGTGGGTTTGGCCTAATACACAGTACAGAACAAAAAAATAGTATCAAATGCCACAGACTTCACCTGGGCAGGGGGGCAGTGATGGGGTGCTTAACAGGTACAAGAAACCTTAAAATGTTACTGACTGCTAGAATTCACTTTATCTTTCAGCAGCCTGCACAACACCCTAGAGTTCAGGTCCCCTTATACACACGAGTAAGCTACTAGAAAACATTCTGACAGGGAGAACAGGGAACAGAGTAGCTCCTTCTCCAAACAGGGGGTGGGGATGCAAGGGATTCACTTTTTATCAGTAGGGCTCAATTTAAAGAAGGCAACTTCACAGGAATTAACTGCAGCAGCACTAGAACATTTTAAGATGTGAAGGTCACAACAAAGATTTTAAGAGAAACTATCTTAAGAATTTACAAGGACAAGCACAGAACTGGTAAAAACAAAGGCAAAAACACAAATCATTTTAATTTAGTAGCTAGTAGCTTCAATACCAGCCAACAAAACTGACCACCACACTAGCCGAAAGTGGGAAGCATCTGGCTGAAATTACGCAAACACAAAATACAGCTCTATTACTGGAGCCTTGGAAATCCTAATGGAAAAAAAATAGAGTACACAACTTGCTTCTTACCTCAACAGTGTCACCAATTAAAGGCACAATATCATCCAGTATAGGTTTAAAATTCTGTTGGTCACTGATGGTCAGTTCAGTCTGTGAATCTGTTCCCTTGCCAACAATGGCCATTGTCTCTTCTTGAGGATCCAAACTAGATGCTATGAGTGCAGCAGACAATACCTCCACTTGTGCTGCAGCATAAGAAAGAGAAATACATGAGACTAAACAGCAATAAAATTCTAGCAAGTCCACAGATCAACTTTTAGACAATGACTAACTGGAAGACAGCTGAAGAACTACAGGGGAGGTACAAATTTAAGATTATTGACTGTTAGCAAATCCCAAACTGGAGACAATTAGTGTAAAACGTAAGGCAATTTAACACTCCTTTTTTTTTTTTTTTTTTCCTGAGGATTCCCAACCACACTACAGTTGAACAGTTGAAAAATGTCTTTAAAGCAAATAACCCCCCCCAGGAGTAAGACACTACTGTTGTTATGGCAGGATCAGTACATATTAATGGTGCAAGTAGTCTTTGGTACAGAACAGCACATGAATGCTAACTTACTGACTGGGTCTTCTGTTGGAGGTGGGATTAGGAGAGAAAAGGGAAAAATAATTCAAATAAAGGTTGAGAACAGGCTTATTCGTACAGAACAGATTTAGATTCTGAGAGGCTGTGTCTCTATGTATACAGCCGTTCAGTTTTTATGTTTTTATAGTAACTCTAAAGCAGGACCTACATAGGAGGATGCTAGACCCCAGTAACTCTTTTCTGGACAGGATACTTTAGCCTTGCATCCTCCAAAAAAAATAGTAAAGGTTGCACTGTTTGATGTCCTCTTATTCATCAAAAGGAAGCGTTTGCACTTCAGACACTGTCATCCACTCTTTTGAAAGAGATCCAGCAGTTCTGAGACTGCTCTTCTTTCCATCCCTCTGCTTACTGCTGATTAAAAAAAAAAAGCTTTGTCAAGCAGTGTTCCTTGGATATAGCCTGACCCAAGCAGATCAGCTATCAGAGGCAAATCTTAGCTGCAAGCGACACAGAATTCAGTGCAGACTGAGCTACCCTGCTTCCCTCCTTCTCCACTTTTTTCCAAGAGGCAAAGAAGGAATTAAATTTACCCAGCCATCCAGAAACTCAGTTTCTCGTAGAATTTGGTTTTTGCAGGGTTTTTAAATGCTCCTCATGAAATTAAACAATAAACAACAGTTTGTTTTTAAACCCACACTGCCATACCAAGTTAGACAGTCTGAATTTCTCCTTCTAGTTGTTTTTGGTTTTCTAATAAGGTTACTAACAAGACTTAAAAGACATTTGAACTTATTTGTAGATAGAAGAAACAGATACCCAATACATCTGTTACAAGAAGCAAAATTGTAACAGCACAATCTTAGCTAGCAGAAATTGGAAAACACCCTACAGGTTCGCTGGTTTCTGTGTAGAGTCTGATGAGCAGGAATAAAGGTAAGTCTTTGCAACACACAATGCTAATTCCTTAACTGCATCAAATCTCTGACAGAATGACCAAAAGACAGCCCTGCTGTATTACTGTAATTCACCTCAACAGGAAAAAACACAACAGATTAGAGACTTAAAAACAAAACCAACATCACACTAATACTTCCTCCATAAAACACACTGTGTTAGAAAATAGTTTCAATATATATATATTATAATATGCAATTTCTAAATAAATATAGAAAAATGAGGAATTTTACAAGTTGCAAGATTAATAAAAGCTTTCTGTGACTTCACTCTTCAAGTGTTACTTCACTTACAGTAAACCTCTGTACTTTAAGGCCCATGAGAATAAACAAGATCAAGGTTAGTAAATTGCTGTAAAACTTGTAAATCAAATAAATTACCCAAACCCATGCAAAATAGGTGGTCATTTCAGAGCACCTGCTAAGGCAAGAAATGCCTGTCTGATTTCCAGTTTATTCTCATTTACAGAAATCAAGCAAGAAAATTAAAAATAACTATATTTTGCTGCACATCAAGAAGATGTTTTTCATTAGGACTCCTTTCATGAAGGACAACCTGATGAAAAGTGTACACCCCTCTCATTTTCACTTCAAAGTCAAAAAAGCTTATCCTGACTAGGTGACACATCCTGCTTCAACTCCAAGTATGTATTTACTGAAAAATCCACACAGAGCTCTAAAGATTACCCTAGTAGCACGAGTGGAGCTATCTACAGCAGAAATTGAGAATTTTCCATGACATATTCCCCACACATGCCCCACTGTCAGCCTGCATGCTTGGACACCACATAGGGGCTTAATGGGATGGAGACCACATGTATCCTGATTTCCTCTGTCTGCCCTAGAGGAGTTAATGACACAAACGTTCATCTCCTCAGCTTCCTGTCAATTCTACAATCCCAAGACATGACGATGAAGTACTGGAGAGGCCAAACTCCCAAGAATTTCACTGACTGGCAAGTGTCTTCTTTGTTGAGCGCTTCTCCATAGGTCCTGTCACCAAGGGTGACTCCAGTGCTGTAATTCACGAAAAGGTGAATGACCTGACATCTGTAAACATCTTAAGGTCCTAGCTTAGTAAAGAAGGAAGAGAAAGAGAGTGCATGTGCAAGTATGCGCATACGTGTGCACAAATCTAGGTGGCTGCCTTGATACTGAAACTTAAAACAGCTTCCTAATGAGCAGCCTTCACCACCACAGGCTCAGGTCTCAGGTGCCAGGGCACGTTCCCTCATAATCCCATCACACAGAAACACAGTCCAGTATCTATACTGATACCCTTCTGACTGAAGTGGCTGCTGCTGCTCCTCCTCATCTCCCACAGAGATCTTTTCTGAAGCCAAAAGACAGGCAGACAGAAAACCATTAAAAATACAAAGGATAAGAGTCCCTTCTCACACATGACAGGGAAAAAAAGCCCTAGAGCTCTCGGGAAGCAAGATTTTAGGAGGAAGACTGGAAGGGAATCTGCTAGCTAACCATCTTTCACAACTACCTTTGGTAAGAATTACAAGCGTAAAGGTCAGTTTTGTGCATAACACAGAACTCCTGTATGGCATTGGTAAAATAAAGGTCAATGTTCACTGGATCTTAAACCACCTGCTAATTAACTCTTGCTTTGACTTTTGCTTCAGGTGAGAAGTATTTTTCAGCAAAGAATTATTTACTCTTGGCTACTGTACCTGCATCCTAACAATAACTGGCACAACCTTGAAATTCAAAACCACATTTTATCTGGCCTTATTAAATTTCCTGGTCCTAAGGAGTTTCCGTCCTTTCAATGTGCTTTATTGTTGTTTTCTGTTTCTCCTCACATTTCACTAGAAGACAATGGTATTTACAAATTGCATGCCTTTTTTTTTTTCCTGAAGAATTTGCTTTCCTTACCCTCACTTCCTACACAAAGGCAAAAGCTATGGGCTGCATTACTGGGTACAGGAGAGTTTCTTCTCCACTTCCTCCCCACCTACTGTTCCATTAGCAAACATATTTTATATGTTTGCTGCAGGCAGTGCTAGTAGCCTAACTTACAAACAGTTTTTATAAGCAATGGGATCAACTGACCACACGTTTAGGCTGGTTTTTCCCTATCAGGTCTCCATTTGGCAAAGCGGCCTGAAACTGGCATAAACCAGTTAAGCCCAGTAACCTGTAAGTCAGGCTTTCTTACTCCCCCCAAATAACATTCAGAAAAGCTGACATCACATGATTTAGCACTTTCTAGGCAGAACATCATCAGACAAATCAAGCTGAAGAAAGTGTCCCTGGAATGAAAAATAAAGAAATAAAAACATCTGTGGAAAGAAAAGCAACCTCTGAAGAAAGTGAAGACAGCAGCAGCCTCAGGGAGCTGTAAAAAGGTGAGCTGAATAAAGACCCTGTGACCATTTTAAAAGAGCTGGCATACTTCAGAGGAACGTGCAGGTTCCCATCTCCCAATCTGAGACCCTCAAGGCTATCTGGCCAATGGACTGGAAAAGTCCTACTAACAGGGATTACATACAACTGCTTGACTTTACATAGCTTGCATAGCTCTGCTAGCCTAGGTCGTCTCTCTGATGTGCTGCTCCCACCAGCCAGTCATACTTAGGAAACCCTTCTCTACTCTTCAAGACCTTCTAAAATGGAGGCTGTGTATTCACTTCAATAATTCAGTCTGGATCAATTCTCAGTTAGACCTAAAAACCTGGCACACTTGAAGGCAAAAACACAAGACCACAATAATAAAGACCTGACAGAAAAATGGAGAAGACTAACTGATTAAAAATAAAATGGAAAATGCATAAAATGAAAACTATGTATCACAGTTCAATATTAAAAACAATTAGATCTGCCTCCTTATTTAGCATATATGCTAACTACAAACCAATTTCGTGATTAACAGTTTATGCCACTGAACCATCTATTTGATTACACTGTCAGGACAGACAGGCAGAAGCTTACACTGACAACTGGATGTGTATTCATGCCCTTGGTTCAGCTTAAACCACGACAATTCAATTTATGGAAGGAATTGTACAACCTTTAAACATCTTTACATAAATGAAAGTTCCCTTTTAGTTAATCATCCATTTTCATAATTAAATCAAAATAGATACAATCTCTTTAAGGACCAGGAGAAAGTAGTACTTCTGACTTTTAAAATGACTGAAAGGTTAAAACCCACACTGCTAAAGCAACATATCCATACCTCCAAACACTAAAAATGCTTCAATATCTTTACTATACCTTTAACATCTGGATCGTCCATATGGGGTTCCAAATTTTCTATCATTTCTTCCAATTCTTTCCTTTTTGTCATAGGAATGTTTGAAGATACTTGCATAGTCAGTTCCTGAATTTCTCTATCAAGTATTATCTCAGAAGTCTGCTGAAGCTCAAAGTCAATATCTATTTCAGGAAGTGGAGTCCTCCAGAAATGGAAAGAGTTGTACAATTCCTGCTCTGAAAGACAGGCTTCCTCCGAATTCAGCCCAGCCGCTGGCAGACCTGCTGTACAGCAATGAGAACTTCGCTTGTTCTCATCAGCCATTTCCCCACAAGATTCTGAAGACAAAGTGCAATGGAAGGACGACTCAGTCTGGAAATCACTTTCCCTCTGGGAGCGATTTGACACTGTATTTTGATCTTCCATGGCATTTTCAAGTTTTGTTGCAAAATCACTGTTATCAACATGTGAAGACAGATCCTCTGTCTTGTTGTGCTCATCCTCTGTTGTAACATCTTCTGTAGTCCTGACTTGCTCGCTGTTGAGTGCCAAAGCAATTGAACATTTAAAAACAAAATATGCCTGTTGCAAACAGATGCTTTTGAGAAGTCACACACATGCTATCAGCTTGCTATTTATGAAACTAGATTTACTTACAGCATGGCAAAATAAATCACAGAATTACAGAATGGCTGAGGTTGGAAGGGCCCTCTGGAGGCCATCTGGGCCATCCTCCCTGTTGAAGCAGAGCCACCCAAAAGCAGTTGCCCAGGGCGTTTGTATATTTTGGAGGACGGTGACTCCACAGCCTCGCTGTGCAACTTGTGCCCATGCTCGGTCAGTCCTCACAGGTGTAAAAAAAAAAAAAATTAAAAAATTATATATATATAGTTTCCTGATGTTCAGAGGGAACTTCCAGTGTGTTTCAGGTTGTGCCCACTGCACACTGTTCTGGCACTAAGCACCACTGAAAAAAGCCTGGCTCTGTCCTCATTGCAGCCTCCCTTCAGATGTTTGTACATACAGATAAGGTTCCCCCTGAGCCTTCTCTTCTCCAGGCTGAGCAGTCCCAGCTCTCTCAGCCTCTCCTCATAGAAGAGATGCTCCAGGCCCTTCATTATTATTGCTGGACTCTTTCCAGTATGTCCACTTGCACTGAGGAGCCCACAACTGGATGCAGCACTCCACCTGCGATCTCATCAGTGCCAAGCAGAGGGGAAGAATCACCTCCCTCGAGCTGCTGGCAACACTCCTCCTCATGCAGCCCAGGATACCACCAGCCTTCTTTGCAGCAAGAGCACGTTGCTGGCTCATGGTCAACCTGGCATTCACTATGACCCTTAGGGCTTTTTCAGCAAAGCAGCTCTCAACTTGGTGAGACCCCAGCATGTACTGGTGCCTCAGGTTGTACCCCTCCAGCTGCAGGACTTTGCACTTCCCCTTGTTAAATTTCAACAGGTTCCTGCCAACCCACTTCTCCAGCCTAAGGCCCCTCTAGACAGCAGTGTGACCCTGTGGCACATCAGCCACAATTCTCAGTTTGCATTACCAGCAAACTTGAGGGCACACCCTGCTCCACCATCCAGATCAATAATGAAGACATTAAACAGGACCGCACCTAACATCGATCCCTGAAGTGCATGACCAGTTACTGGTTTTCAACTATGTGCCGCTGATCAGTGCCCTCTGGGCCCAGCCATTCAGCCAGCTGTCAATCCACCTCACTATCTCCTCATTCACCCATACTTCATCAGCTTCTCTATGAGGATCTGATGGGAGACCACGTCAAAAGCCTTACTGAAATCTAGGTAGTCTATATCCACTGCTCTCACTTGTTTAAGTCAGTCTTTTCATTACAGGAGGTATATCCTAAGGTATCTTAAGTTACTGAATAGTCATGTCTTTTTAGTATATAACTGAAAATTTTGGCAGCCTGCGAAGCAAGATGAGAAGTTCCAGATCTTTCCATTTACCAAGATACATACACAATTCATACAGGAAGGTTAATTTTCTTAAACTTGCAGGTCATAGAGAAAAAAAACAAGGAGTAAAAAATAATTTGTAGATTTAGTAAATTCTTTACCTGTTTTCCTGCACAGAACCACCATCTTCTGGGGTTTTACCATCTTCTTCTTTGAAGTACTGGCCACTGCTGGATGGATTAGCAAAAGTTGATATGAAAGGCCCCAGAGATTGAAAAGCGGCCTGGCGTACCTAGTGGAAAGGGTCCACAAGGTGGAAAAAAAAAGTTATTTATATATATAAATCACACCTGCCCTATAAAACATAAACGCCTGCTACTAGGAACTGGAAGGGTCATAAGCCTACTGAGGAAAGCAACAGCACAGGCTCTTGTCTGGAAAGAGTCAGTCACTCATGTACATAAAGTGCTAGGTAAAAAAAAATTAAGAATAAGCAGGGTAAAACCAGCCAGATCATGGTAATCAGGTTGACAGGCCTATTTCCCACAAGTGAAGAAATCATTATTATTTAGAAAGCAGAAGCAGGTAAAATTGAAAGCTCAGCTGAGAATTTTAACAACTTGAAAGGATAAAAATTATGTGCGGTGAACAGACACTTCACTACTATAAGTTTGACTGATGATAAGCTCTGCATTTCTTTCCATTTCCTACCTGACCATGCTGTTACTTTGTTCCTCCTTTCTCCTAGTATTTATTCCCCTCTTCCCAATAATTATCTACTTATTTTTTTTTCTTATTTGCTTAATTCTTCTGGGCTACAACTTCCATGATTTGCCAGAACCCATGAGCTCCTGTGCAAAAGATCTACTAGATCTACTTTTGGATCTCACAAGTCATCTGCTCAATAGAAAAAACTTAACATGGCTTGAAGACAAAAAAAAAACCCAACCAACCAATGAAATAAAAAAAAACCATAAAAATGAAACCAAAATGAAATAAAAAACCACATCAAATAAGACCCCACCAACAACCAAAAAAACCCAAACCACCACACACACAAAACCCAACTCAAAACCAACCAAACCTAAAACCAACAAACACCACCACCACACTCCACTGACCCACTGCTTCCCAAAACAGGAGGCGATGGTAGGGGACCTCAAGAAATACAAATGCATCACATACAATTTTCCAAGTTTGTTGATGATTTTCAGCAATGTTAAGTCGCAGGCAGTTCCGTGGCTCAGAAAAGCTATCCCCCTGACAGTTTTTCTGATACACTGCACTGAAAATGTGAGGGACTTCCTACACCCATTGACAAACTAAGCAGTCTGAGAAGAATTTTGCTTGAGGTATATGAAACAAACTGTGTTATCTACACCTATGGGGAGAAGTTCTATATGGAGTATCAGAGTAAAATCCTTTACATACAACAGCTATTCAAGAAATAAAAAGCAATTCTTACCCATCGTGAAGGATCACTAATCAAATTAATAAAAAGGGTTGACAATTTTGTCCTCCGGACTTCCTGCGATGTTGCACAAGAAACTGCCATGAAGCATTCAGCACAGGCTTTCCTAACTCCCCACACATTATCAGAGCAGAGCTGGAAAAACCTCGGCAGCTGTTAGGAACATAGTGAGTAAATTTGCAAGTTTTAGCAGGCGGCACTTGTTTAGAAGCAAGTTCTTTTTTCACATTCATTTCCCACATCTGGTTCTCTCTCCTCACACTCAGATACATTAGTTTAATATTTGCAAGACAAAGAGCACACATTCAGTAGCACCACCCTTCTAATCAGTTGCTCTCATGTTACTTATGGATACAGATAAGGGCAACTCACCTGTGTGAAGAAGAGCAAGAAAGTATTAATTTTTTAACCTTCTTTATATATATATATATGTGTGTGTGTGTGCGCGTATATTTGTAAGAGTCTCACTGAAATGCAAAAGAACATCTTCAGAAAGAAAAACAACCCTTTCTTTTCCAACTTCTCATTGTTAGATTTATCAATCTCTGTCACCACCTACCCTATAAAGCAGGACCTAAATGCATAAAGGAACAGGGAAATGAGAGAAACACAGCATTTGGTGCACAAGCAAACATGTCTAAACAGACCAGGGGGTTCACTAATAAAACTGAAGTATTCTGAAGTTGGTAAGGTGCTTGGGTTTTCTGGAAATGGTAACAGTAAGGATGAAATGGTGGACAGTGCAGGTGAAGCAAAGACATGCAGGTCATCACATGGCTGCCTTCACTTTCAATAGGCAGTGCTGAAAGTAATACAACAACTGTTGCTACAGCTCTATTGATCTTCAGCTGTTCCTACTTTCTGCAGCAAAGTTTTCTGGACTTTGCTTCTGATTAAAAAAGCATTTATGTTATAAATCAAAGTTTTATCTAAAACCATTCAGCTTCCCCCTCCCCCTCCTTTTTTTTCTTTTCCTTTTAATTACACAAAAAGAGCAGAAAATGGCATTTTCTGTTATGGAAAGAGATCCCCAACCATCCCAGCCATGTTACTGCTTTCACATGAAATAACTTTTTTATTTCATAGTTTAGCTGCACACTCTATACAGTTTTAATCCAAATTTATGACATATATCACTAAAAGATCATTTGTGGGAAAGAAATCAATTTACATCCCAAATCAAGAAACATACAGGATGTAAATCTGCACAATGACACTTCATTATCAAACGGCTTGAAACGCACAGTACCTAGGGAAAAATGTAGCAGATGCTGTAAGAATGTAAGAAATGCCCTGAGGGTCACACTAGGCCTACCTGTCCCAATACCTCATCTGCAAAATGATACAGAGCCTTTTCTGAAGTCATGCATCTAAGTCCTTCACTAATCCATGACACTAACTCAACGTCTTCCGGCCCTCAACAAACTCACTGTTCACATCCCCAGGAGGAAAAAACTTGAAGGAGCCCAGCAACTGTCAGGCTGATTTCTGCTCCCTAGCCCTGTCATGTCTCTAAGCCTAGGAACATCCACCAGCTCCTCTGATCCACCAGGAGAATGGGGGGCACTGCTAAGTATCCTCTGCTTACTACTCCCTGCTCCATCCAGTTCCCTCCTTTTCCATTTTCAATTTGCATCTCTTCTCTTTACTTCATTTGTTATTGTCCAGACTGATTTATTTTCTCTGCCTTTCTTTCTCTTTCTTTTCTTCCCAGGAAGGCTGTGAGGCTTTATTAGAGACAGGAAAACTGACTTTAAAAGATTAAATCAATGAACAGCAGCATTAAGTGATGCCATTTAGAAAGAGACCACCTAAGCCTTGCCACTTCTAGCAGTCTATACCTCCCATGCTCCTCCTGTATCCACAATCTCTCACTGCATTTATGGACATTAGAAGACACATTTCTGCCTGCTTCTTGCCTAATGTATTCCTGAACTTGAAATACTACTCTCTGCCTCCACCACCTAGAATATTTTCTTCAGTCTGGTTTAACTCTTCTCCCAGCTCTAAAATTGAGTACCCCTTAGCTCTAGACTGTGTGACTTGGCACGTAAGAATGCTGTATTCACAGTAACTTTGTGATTTTGCAAACGTCAATCATAGCCTCACATCAGTAAAACTGAAGAGTCCCTGCTTGTTTAGTCTCTTCTTACTAAAGCAATGTAGTAGTTGTTAGCTGCCCTTTCTCCTGTATCTTGTCCTGCTCCAGCATTGACTTATATTAAAAACTACTAAAAACCAGCTTACCAGCATTTCTTCAGTGGCTTGCTGCCCAACCACACTGCAGATATCTCCAAAATTAGCTGCACATACCTTGTAGACAAAATGCAAAAAGTAACCACTAAGACCGTAGCTTTAATACAGCAAACAAAAATCAGCGCAAAGAAATAAACAGCTTTCAAAAACATAAAACCAGGTTTCAGTATAAACTCCGCATCAGCTACTTCCCCATTCCATCAGTTCCCATGGTTAAAAAAAAAATTAAAAATTGTTTTCTTCATTTCAAGCTTAATCAGCCTTTTTTAATCATGAAAGAACCATCCCAGAACTTAAGCAAAAGGTAAGAATAGAATGTGTTCTAAGTGCTGTCAGATTAAAGAATACAAGACGTTATCAAGGAAAATAAACTATGCAATTGCAGGGTGAAACCAAAACACAGCCTCAGCACCTAAATACTATGATGGAGTATTGGTTTATTTCATCTTAACGAGCATCTTTAATCTTATCTACAATCTACCATATAAGCTCAGGTGGCTGATGTTGTATCAGTTACAGCTGGTCCACATTTTCATAACCACCTACACAATCATAGGACAAGTAGATTCTTCTTTATTTCTGATAATAAAGGTAAAAACTCTGGAAAAAACCTCAAGTGTCAAATATAAAATCCATGGAAATGTGAGCTACAAAGAAACCCCATAGCTTTCAGTTATGCATGTCACAAATGAGACCTAGCAGGAAAAACCCATTTAGCTAAATGCAAGTTCCAAGTTCATGACACTCCTTTCACAGACAATCCAGACCAGATGCTGATAACTCATACCTTACGAACATGAAACATTCTGCAGTCACAGCACATCTCGCAAAACCTAGGAAGAACAAGTCTTTCTGTGATGTCCTTTCCCACCATGGAGGCCATTTTGCACATTATCTAAAGGCAAGACAGACACTAATCAGGGATGCTTGCACAACACACAATTCCATGTCAGTGAAACAGAGGCTTTTTACATTTACTTTCCATTTGTATGCACATAATGTTATTGAAAATTCTTTTCCCTTTAATACCACATGGATGTGCAACTTGGAAACATGCTACCATGACTGGAATTTCAAGCATTCAAGCAAACTTTATACTGTGTGATTTGGTATTGGTGTTACTTACAGCGACGGCTTCCGTCTTCACATCATCATTGCTGTCTGGAGCTGTCAGATCTATCAGAACAGGGCATACTTTGGTCTCCACATCGTATCTCTCTATGAGTTCTTGCTCCAACAGAACTAACAATGCTGCCTGACTTGTTTTTCTTACCTATCACGAAAAGATGAAAGAGCCAAGGAATTCAAAGAGAGGGTTTTTTTGTTTGAATAAATGTCTTGTATTTTGGAAGCTGTACCTATATACTGTCACACACCTATAATAGTTGCACTCTGCAAGAGGACAAATGCTCCAAAAGCACTTCTGCAAACACTTCATGTTTGACACAAACTGTGTCTGAACTGAAGAACAACTGCACATTGTAAACTAAGGCAGTGCTGTTATAAAAGTGTCCACCAGCATACTTCCCAAAACAGAGGACAGCAATGTCAAAAAAAGTAGTTACGGCAGAGTTCATGAAATACATAAAGCAAAGCAGGACAACCAACTAAGAGTAACAAAGTTTTAAGGAATGTGAATTTTAAACAATTCCTCTTTTTCTGAGATCAAAGTGTTTGGCTGACACCAAATAACTATTTATTTCAAATGTATTTTAAATGCTGAGACACTATTTTGTTCAGTTCTATCTGGGGAAAAAGAACAAAGACTGTACAAAAATAACATAGTCATTAATAATTGAGCTCATACATGGCAACTCCGGCCTCTTAAAAAAAAGGAATTTTATCAGAAGAGAAAGCATCACATACAGCAAGAGACTACACACCACAATGCAGTAATTTTGAAAACATCTTTGAGATCTTTGTTTCAGAGTAAACCAGCCAAATGAACTATGGAGTATTAACAGAGGTTAAGATGATGAAAAGAATCACTGAATCTGCTAGCAGGAGAATATCAAGCAGAAGTATGGCTGTTATATTATACATGAATTAGCAAAACAGCTAATTCATGTATAAATTCATGTATATTACTAAGAAAACTAGGTTTGAGTATGTATTTTGCCCAAAGAAGTTGTAAATGCTCCATCCCTGGCAGTGTTCAAGGCGAGGCTGGACAGAGCCTTGGGTGACATGGTTTAGTGTGAGGCATCCCTGCCCATGACAGGGGGGTTCGAACTAGATGATCTTAAGGTCCTTTCCAACCCTAACTATTCTATGATTCTATTTTAATTATGGAAAATCTGGGAAAGGCCAGGGAAAAGAAGTAACATTCAAGAGGCCCAAAATACTTTAAAATAATGTATTACCTTATTTAAAAATTATTTACAAATTTAAAAAGCCTACAGAAAAAGCTTTAGGCAAACTAACTCAAACATGCAAAGAAACAAAACACAGAAGTTCAACCCCAAAGTTCATTGAATTGATACAAAAATAACTGGTCATGAAGGTACATAATGGTGCTAAAAAAATGAATTATGTTTAGGAGCCAGTTTTTCGTGACCTACTGTTATTTTTTGCCAGAATTTATATTATGTAAGCTTATCAAAATGACTGTTTCCTTTTGCCCATGAGAATATAATACCAGATAAAGGGCCCCAAATCAGAACAGATCATGTTCGATGAAAAAAAATGTTGGAAAATTTCTTTAATTAAAGTTCAGAGTGCCACGTATTTCGTGTCCATTCAAACTTCTTACCCCAAAATATGACACACTCATATGGTGATATGCTATTTGAATAGAGCATCACATGAGGTATATTCAACTAGCAAATAAACTATTTGTAAAACATACTTACCTGATTATTCTGGTCTGCGAGGTATCGTACCACAATCGGCAGTAAGTATTTGGAAAAAGCATATGGGATTGAAGGTCTGTTCTCTTGACAGAACATAGCAATATGAGGCACCTGTTCCATCAGTTCTGCCCGCACTGTTGGCTCTGTCAGGGACAAAACAAAACAAAAAAAAGCACAACAAATGTTTACAAGCATAGTGCTAGAATAAGCTGGTTCTGTACATAGAAGGTATGTTCTCAAGAGCTCATATCAGTGTGTTTCTGTCAAGGTTCATTTTGACAGGCACCATCTTTTGACAAAACTAGGTACAACTGCACTCTGAACTGTGAAACTACTAAAAAGACAGGTCCGACATTCTCAGAAACAGAAATAAGTCAAAAAATAAGAGAGCAAACCACCAAACATTACGAATATCATAATCTGTCTGATCTTCCTATGAGCATCCCTTACTTTAAAAAAACCTGCTAAGCAGAAAGTCAACCCTAAATTGATACCAATGGGAAGAAATGAACTGAAGGGACTCCTTGTCACAGTCTCTCACACAACCAAAGGAGATCAGCTGTTTTCAAGACTAAGTTGGCAAAACCACCTATTTTCTTTCTACATGGTATTCTGGTCCTCTTATCTGACAAGGCCTAGCTTCTTCACTTCTGGAAGAGGAACCTGAAATGTGCCAGAGAAAGTAATCCTTTTACACCTCAACATGGTTTTTCCATCTGTGTGATAACCCGCCCAAAGATGGTTAAGCTAAGAGGCCTTGAAAACACCCTCCATTCGCACCTGCCTAGTAGCCAATAAAGAGCATAGCAGCTACAGACAAGAGTCCTTCCTTCCTGAGATGGAGAAAGCCATTATCAGTGCTGATAAGACTGTGCACAGCCTCTTACCCAAGAGCAACGCTTTTGAAACAGCTGCAGATGGGAAACAGAGCAGAATGAGGAACCATCAGACTGGGCAAGGAGGGATGGATGGCTGAAAGGCAAGTGACAAGGAGATAAGACTAGCAACTAAATGTAAGGGAGACTGGAACTTGCTGGATAAGAAACTGGAACCAGGGCCCAGTACCAGGGCTGGAGGAAATCGCTTCCACCTTTCCCATAAGGCTGCTATTTCAAGACATGCCCAGGACATGACCCTGGGTGATAAGGGCATAAGATACCCATGATAAGGGTACAAGAGGCTACTGTCACGACACTTACCACTAGGATTTCATTCTCACTTCTTCGGACTTCTGCCTCATTTCTTGCAGCAGACAAACAATGACGTGGGGGCAGGGGACGACAGAGGGAAGGGAGAGTGAGGAAGATAAGTTTGGCTGAGGCTGCATGTTTAGCAGCAGTGCTTCTTAAAATTGTTTCTGAATTTGCTTCAGGCAGTTCCCACCCTCCCAAACCCAAAACTTGTGGCTTCCATTACGCCAATGCACCTGTTTGTGCAGCCAGACAACAAACCGTATCAAAGAACTGATCTGGCTGACACAGCTTTTGCCCCACCACAGCAGCGTGATTAAACAGCAAGAACTGACATTTAGATTGGTTTCCCTGGGCAATTACACATTTCCTCCAAGTAGCAGAACTATTTGATGGTAGATGCAAGGCAAGTGATGGTAAGAGAGGGTGCTAGGCCTGCTTACTGCGATATTACCAAAACATATTCTCAAACAGAGTGAAAGAAGCAAAACACTGAGAAAACCAGTTCATTCCTTTGCCTAGCATGAAGCCGTGCAAAATACTCCAGCCAGACTCTTCAGAAAATAACTGCACACTACTTACTTGATTGCAGTCTGAATTTTGTGTCATCATGGCTGAATACCACCACTGCAATCAAAGCCAACAAGAGCTACGTATAAAACTTCAGACACTAGACACTCAAAATGGGCAGACTGTTTTGACTTTGATACCTCTACAGTTTGTCCACCCCCAGTAAAGTAATGGCAACACTTTCTTTCCCCAAATTGACTAGGCTTGCTGTGAAATCGAATTCATAAATTTTTTACGAAGCACTCCAGTAGGCCAGCAATGAGTACCAAAAAGATAAGATCCTTGTTTCTTCAGAACAGGGTTCATCTATTATGCATCACTTTAGACAGCAGCCACACCCCCTGACAATACGGAAGAGCTGCTCATGTAAAGTGAGCCCCCTCCTTCCTGAGCTACTAAGCAAGCTCTGGCTTTGCGAGGAATACAGACAGATGAGATGATGCAATTAAAGATTTGAAAAATTCATGCCTAGGAAAGAATTAGGACTGTAAAGTCACCTTAGTTCTTACATTCCCTAACTTCTAAGTACATGGCTCTATGATTCTTACTAAGGTCAATTCAAACCAACAAACAAATGAGCACTGTGTATGTAACTGGCTGTGTAACCCAACACCATAATTCACTATCAAAAAGGCATTTGTGCTGTTCTGGGGAATTACTGCTGCTATGCAAGATCCTTAACCTTACCAATTTAGGTAAGAGCTCAATTCTTCCAAATGCTGAAGCATATATTCCAGTGTGTACTGAACAGAACCTAATCTTGCAGTCTGATGGGGTTACAGTACAGCTTTTACTTGCATTATATTTCCTAAAGATCCAACCAACAATGCCAAAAATTTCCACTAAAGATACAGCACTTTCTCACTCCCTTTGTACATTCCTCAGCTTTGCCTTTAGCTGAGACTGGTGGCAGATCCAAGTAGATTCCAGACTTAAATACAAGACAGTGTCTGCCATTTCAGTTTAAACTTTCCTGTTGTTTGCAACAAAGTTTCTGGTTTTGTCATCAACACAGTGAACAGAGCATGGCAGCTATCAGTTAAAATAATTACACACAGCTTCTTAAAGCATAAGCTCATCCAGCTGAGGGATACATCTGTCTTTTATATATTTTGCACTGTAAAATACAGTCAGGACTAGGCTTTCACACAGTATAAACAAAATCTGGGTGGAGAATTTTGCTTCACATCAAGACAGAAAGTTTCTATTTTAAGCACACTGGAAAAATCACTGGGTACAATTAGGTTCTCCACAGCATTTGCTCAGAACAGTATTTTTCCATTTGGCAGAGGAAGTACTTTTAAATGCTGCTCTTTTCAAACTATCTCCTGAAGTCACGAGTCTGTGCCTAAAGTAACAGGCTACAAGAAAAAAAAAAATGCTGTAACTTGTCAAAACAAAAAAATGTGGAAAGAAATACTAACACAAAAAAAATAGATCTCAGAAGCAAAGTCATACTTGTTTTCCCCAGTCATCAGCATTTTGTTTCATTCTAGGTCTTGTGTATCCCCCAGATACAGAATTATACTGAATTGATATTTAGGAAACAAGCAAAACTATGAAAATGATAGAAGAAAGTGAAAATGGACTTCCATTTCTTCTGTTTGTGAAATAACTTTGAAAATCAGTTGCTAGAATAAAATGACACAGTTCTATTTCCAGACCACATGAAGCCAGCAGTATATTCCAACCAACATCTTCGGAACCTCAGCAGACTTCGATCTGCACACACCAACCTTCAGTTTTAGCCATTTCATAAATCAAATTCCCAAACTGACTTCAAAAACCATAGAAGTAAATTAACTGTTCCTTCCTCACATATCAAAAACCACTTAGATTTCCCCTAGAATTTCACACCATCTCTCATGTAAGCAAAATGCCATCATATGCATCTAGCTACTCCTAGCACATACACTTAGCTTTCTTATATAAGTGTGTAATGTTTATTTCACCCCTGCTGAGGCTCTGAGGAAGTAAAGCACCACAGTTAGCTGTATACTGGAAAGAAAAAGGGATTACTGCAGAGCTGCACAGTGTAATACCAACTAATTGCTCCAGAACAGTTATTTGTAAGTGAAGAAATTATTCCAGAGCCAGCTCACAACCAGATTTATTTCACAACAGCTTACTCTGCAACAATGTACAGTATTTAGAAGAAATTCTGCGAAGCTTTCATTATCTCAGAATGACCATTCTGGAATACAAGCAGCAATTTCCTCTACAGTTGTGAGGGCCTGTAATGTTTTTGTGTTCTGAAAGTGTATAAGAAGAACAACTACTGGTGATGTTAATGCTGCTTTAACCGACAATTTTGATGAATGTTTTAAGTACACCTGAGTATTAATAATATTAATATTTGTTCTTATTAAGGGTTGTGGAAAGTTAAGGTGTAAGTGCATCATTTTGCATTTACGCTTTCATTCTCTTGAAAACAAAAATGAATTTGGTGAAAGGCAAATTAAAATATTGACTCACATGTGCTAGAGAGAAACAAGCAGCGCAGAAGACAGCTTCGTGCCCTTCTCCCTGTAAAGGTCTTCATCTCTGCATTCAGCCTGAATATAAGATCCACAGCATACCAAGATGCCTACAGCTTGGCAATAGTATAGGATTTGTATACGTCTGTTCTCAAACAATGTCATTTACATGATCAAACACGAAGTTTACATAAATTCTTCATTTTGTCAACTCAAACTTTATCCATCCACTTCTTTCCCAAATAAAATTTCTCCTTCCCCCATTTTTTCCTTCTAGTGTCATCCATATTTTCAACTTCCATCATTTCCCATTTCATCTGTCCTTTCAACTTTCCTACCTTTTTTGAAGACAAAAGAAAATCTAGGCAAGCAAAATGCACTGTAACCAGAACCTGCCCCTTTTAGTTTAGGAATCCATCAGGACTGATGTGTCCAGTGTGTGTGCTGCTTCAGTAGTCAGGCACTTTATTCTTACTAACCAGAAATGGACTTCATTACTGAGTGAAACACAGACAAATGAGAGAGTGCAATGTCACCATTAGTCATCCATCAGATGAATGGAGAAACAAAAAAGGATCACATCAAGCAAAAGAAAATGAGTAGCTGCAGACAAGAGAAGTAGTATGGAAAATCCTTCCACACCATTATGGAAAATTCCCATTAATATTGCTTACATATCAGGATTTTGTTAAATGCAATGCTGTAGTTTGTGCTATTTGACAGGTATTATCATCCCTCACTGTGCCAACAGCAGCAACTGAAATGGTCTTACTAACATAAGTTAAGCACTCTATTAAGTAATTAAGGTCGTGAGGCCATCCACATTAAGCCTGATTATACAGCTTCAAAACGTAATGACCAATTAGTCTAATAATTGTTTTTAAATTGAATTTGTTTTGCAAACTGCATTCACAACTGATTCTATGCAGTAAAGAGACTATTGGTCATTCAGGAGAAAAATATCCTAGTTGTTTATATAGAATCAAATAAACACCAGTCCTCTAGGAAGTCACTTCTCTTCCCCCCCCCCCCCCCATGATTTCTTACAATTCTTGCAATAATTCTGCCTACTGCTAACTTTCAAAGCCAGTTAATCATACTTGTGCACACAATGATGAAGCCTTGTATCATATAAGCTGTTCATAAGCTGGTACCAAAAATAGCTTGAATGATACTAAATTCACTTAAGTGAAAAAGACAGACATAAGGCCCTTGTTCAAGCTCACGTGAAGTCTGTGGCTAGTCTACATTTGTGTCGTGGTTTAAGCCAAGTCGTAAATCAAAACCACGCAGCCCGTTTGCTCAATCCCCACCTTCTTCCTGCCCCTCCCAGCCCCCCACCCCACCCCCGCGGGATGGGGAGGAGAATCGAAAGAATGTAACTCCCACGGGTTGAGATATGAATAGTCCAGTAACTAAGGTATAACACAAACCGCTGCTGCTACCACCAATAATAATAATGATAACAGAAATAACAAGGGA
>WYDI02019377.1:0-28867 GCA_009867235.2 Psittacus erithacus | reverse complement strand
TGGTTTGTGTTATACCTTAGTTACTGGGCTGTTCTTATCTCAACCCATGGGAGTTACATTCTTTCGATTCTCCTCCCTGTCCCTCCGGGAGTGGAGGGGAGGAAGACAGGGAGTGAGAGAGCAGCTGCATGGTTCTGAGTTACCATCTGGGCTTAAACCACGGCACCTCTCGACAGTGGGAGACAACAAACGTCATCCTGAGGCAGACATGTAAATCAGACCAGCTGAATCATTCTCTGAAAGTGACTGTCTCTCTGAATTGACTTAAAAGGGAGCACGGGGTCACAGTCCCTAACAGATATCAGGGTGGTTGAAGTCTCCCATGAGAACAAGGGCCTGCGAGAGTGCGGCTGCTCCTATCTGCCTATACAGCACTTCATCCACACAGTCCTCTTGATCAGGCGGTCTGTAACAGATCCCCACAGTAACGTCTCCCATCGCTGTTCTTCCTTTAACCCTGACCCACAAACTCTCTGTTGACTGCTCACCTGCCCCCAGACAGAGTTCCATACTCTCCAGCCTATTCCTAACATAAATAGCAACTCCCTCTCCCCTTCTGCTGGGCCTGTCTTTTCTAAAGAGCCTGTAACCTTCCATTCCAACACTCCAGTCATAGGAGCCATCCCACCACGTTTCTGTGATACCTATTATATCATCTCCCCGTAGACATGCACACACCTCTAATTCCTCGTTTGTTCTCCATATTACAGGCGTTTGTATAGAGACATCTGAGCCGAGCTCCAAAAGAAGCCGGCTCAGTGGCTGGAGCAGCTGGAACATCTCTACATTGCTCCAAGCATTTATTATAGGTGCTGGCAACTGACTGGGTGTGCTGGGATGGAACGATGCCTCCCTCCCCCAACACATCCAGTTTGAAGCTTTCTTGACCAGCCTGGCAATCCTCCTACCAAAACCGCTCATCCCCTTTGTTGTCAGATCAGCTCTACCAGCCTCCAGTAGACCTGGCCTCCCAAATTGAGTCCTATGTTCTAGATACCCAAATCCATATTGCACCACTGTTCTAACCATTTATTAACCTGACCAATCCTCCTAGCCTTTTTAAGGTCCTCCCCTTTATCCTGGAGAACTGATGAAAAGACAATCTGAGCTCCAGAGCCCCTAACCACCTCTCCCAGGGCTCTGTAGTCCTTCTTTATGTTCTCTGGGCTACTGCTATCTGTATCACTAGCACCCACATGGATCACTAGAAGCGGGTAATAGTGGGACTTACTAGAGCAGGCAGCTTCTCTGCAACATCCCTGATCCGAGCCCCTGGTAGGCAACACCTCCCTTGAGACTGGGTCAGGCCCACAGATGGGTGCCTCTGTGCCTTTCAGAGTCCCCTACTATGACCCGCTGCTTTTTCCTGGCAGCACCAGTAGTGATCTTCTTTAGCAGTGCATCAGCTGGTTTTTCATGTTGTGAGTGTGTTTCCTCGTTAGCCCCCTGCAGAACTGCAGAGTGGTTCTGGGTGGAGACAACAGATTTAGGAGGAAGCCCCTTGCTTTTAACTGTCCTCTTCCTCCTTTTTTTGGTTACTATCTCCCAGCATCCTGGGTTAACGACCTCCTTCTTTCCTCCATGAGCTATAATGGACGCTTGAGGCCCCTGCAGTTTGGGCCTGGAGCAGGCAGTGCTGCTTCCCCTCAGCTTCCCTGACATCTTTCAGCCTATTGGCAGCGAACCTCAGCTCAGCCTCTGCTGCAGGAGGACCTGCACCAGGGAGCACCCAGCGCAGCCCATCGCGCACCCTCGACTCAACAGAGCAGCGCAGGCACTCTCTACACTCTGAGCTCTGCGCTGCAGCCTCCCCTCTCATCGGCTCTGCCTGGGTGCCTACGCTGCCACCGCCGGGGCAGCCAGAGCAGGCCCCTGCCACAAAACGAGCGCTCACGCTCCCTATAGCCTGCCCGCTCGCGCTCCCTGGGGCGGCCTTTTAACGGATCAGGGCTGGCTCCGCCCCCTGTGAGTCAGCCGCTCGCGTCAGCTGAGCTGCCGGCTCCTGGGCAAGCCCTGTCGAGGGCTTGAGGCTCCCTCGGTGGCTGTTGGCGGTCTGAGCTGAGGCTCCTGGGCACTGAGCTTCCCCCCGCCCAGGTGTTGAAGGCGGCCTCTCTCGAGCTGCTCACCTCAGCAATGTAATGAATGTAATGGACTATCAGCTACGGGAAACCACTGCTGCTTTCAAAATCTGTGGCTTGAAATTAATGCATCTGTTAGTGCTCTTTACTCCAAAAAAGGGGATCTATTCAATGGAAATGCCACCAGATTCTTTCTGTGAACTTCAGAGGGGACTCAGCGTTCAAAAAAGTTTTTCAGTGAGGAAAGGCGCATGGAGAGGAAATTGCTTCATGAGCACCATTAAATTTGGTTCTGCTATGGTTATTTGGTAAAAGCAAGTTGCATTAGTGTAGCTCACTCCTCTTGTTGATGTTATTGTTCCATGCATTTCCTTGATGTTTGTTCTGCCCTTAGGAAGGGAAATTACTCTGAGTCAGTAACACGTACCTTCATGACAATTTCTGACTTCAATGTAATGGCTCAGGAACTGCGAAAATGTATATAGAATAAACCAGTAATACCATAATGGTAGAATAGGTTATGTGTGTGTATCTCCCTCAGAGCTTCTCATATATTCAGATTCTTTTGCCATCTGTATTACTGTGTTGCAGTAATCCTGCTGGGGAATGCTCAGACACTGCCTTACTGACAGTACACATTTTTCCTTGCTACTATGCTCATTATTCACTGACCATAGCAACAGTAAGCCTTCCACCCATTACAGTTTACTAGAGACTCTTGTTTTCTTTTTGTGATCAATTCCTCAGGAGTCTAGAAGCTACAAGGAGAGATGCTTTGAAATTTGGTTTTCTTTTTGTCAAAGGGAATTGTGCCTACCCTATTCACAGCGATCAGTATCAGCAGATTTCCAGACCTGTCTGTATTCTTTCCAGTCCTCATGCTACTGAGAGATGTGAGACCCTGTGAAAAGACAGAAATGAAAATGTCTTTTTTTAATAGTCATAAAACTATGTACAATGTACAAATAAAATGGATTTTCAAGGGGATAACTGACTAATTGGAGTACAGGAAAACTCTCCACAAGGTAGACAGAAATTGTTCCCAAGCACTACCAATGCTGTTATGTTTGTGTGTTTTGCTCTGTAGAGAGCTTAAAGACTCTGTGGCACAAGGTACTCTATAAATATAAGATGCTGCCATTGATTTTTACAGGGATGATGCATCAGTTGGCAAAACTTCATCTGTCTTAACTATAAGATGTTTCAAGATGTTGTATGTGGAGTGTAAAGGCTTGAATTTGTTATCCAGTTCTTGCACAATGCCTGCGAAGTCCTCTTTGTCCTTGAAAAGTTATGAGTTCAGGTTTTCTGATCCCAGCTGACAATAACAAGACTGGGGGATATGAGGGTGGAATAGTGGTCCATGTGAAAACTTGCATCGTTCAGTGCCTGATGATAAGATCATGTCATCAAGAAAAAGAAGTCACTAATAGCTGAGATCTTCATTGCTGTGTTAAGCAACGAGGGAGAACATCAGCCCATATAGGTGATTAACCTTCCCTGTTCCCCAAAGAGGTGCTGATCATAAGCAAGGTCGAAGGCAGATGATAGCACAGCCTGAGAAAGCTGACCCTGTCACACTTGAACTCTACCTGTACAGTAGATAAATGTATGTTTGGGAATGCAATGTTTTCTATTCTCCGCTGAAATATACATACTGTTCAACATCTGATCCTAGGCAACTGGCTCTAGGGGCCCTGCTTTGAGTAAGCTGGTTGAACTTCCTTCCAACCTGAAAACCACACAAGCTCCCTGCTGATTTTTCCCTAAATTGTGTTAGAGAGGGTATTCTGACCCAAAGTCCAGTCACTGTTTCTTCTAGCATCGGCCTGGTATTACATTCCACTTTCTGTTGGCATGATGACAGTGTGCACGGTAAGTGTCATGTTGCTTATGGCACCATAACTTTTTCTAATTGTGTGACAAATGCAATGCAGTATGAAATATTGTGAACCACGTAGCGCTTATCAGCTTAACAAGCTAAAATCTATTTGGTGGTCTTATCTTTGCTTTTTATTTGTGCTTGTTCATTTGCAAAATTCAGTCATTTGCAGTTGGCCTGCCTGTTGTAGCACGAGTTGGTTCTGCTGAAAATTGAACTTAATATAATTTGAGAGTGTTATTAGATATGACGCCTGGTCTATTAGTTTCATTTTATTGTGTTGGACATCTTCATAGAGAGCTTTGTCTCAGTGTCCATTACAGGGGAAGATCAGTTTCTAAGCAAGCCGCAGTGCTGCAAGCAGCATCTTCTGAGAGAAAGAGAAAAACAATTTAGGAAAATATATAACTTGTCAATCTGTGCTTTTTCTAGTCTACGATATGAAGGGTCTTTCAAAGACTGAACACATTGCATATCAGTTGATATAGACAGGTCTTGCTACATGCCATGAATTTTAGATTGTGTGTCATTTTCATTTATTTTTCCTTATTTTGAGTAACATCCCTGAAGTTTAAGCATCAAGAAAAGCTAGTTGAAAAAGCCTAGTGGATTTATCACCCAGCAGGTATTTGGTGACAGCTCTTGCCACAGGGATTATAACTCTTTTCTTGTCACTTTCTCCTTGAGCACGAGCTACACAGCCCGGGAATTTAAAATGCCAGCTAATGAAGGATTAGAAGCATGTAATTTTTAGAACCCTTTTACTGTCAGGAGAAAAAAATAATAGTAGGTTTACTCTGTCATTCATGTCAACCTGATCTAAATTAGCTGGAGAGACTGCAGTGAAGGACACTTCAGTTTCAAACTCTTATTTTCCTGTCAACTATGTGGCATTTCCTGGTCAACCTCTTTGTCCCCTGTGAGGAATGACAGGGCCAATTCAGCTCTAGAGGTGGCTGAGAGGAGACTCAATTGCTTTTTGGACTGCAGACTGAGATGCAGCACAAGGCGTGGTGTGTATGTGCGCCGCTGCACTTGTTAATTGTGTGCTTTAAGCTCTTCCTATACAGGGACCCTTAGTGGTAAGGACTGGAGATCTTGGTGTACATGGTTAAAAAGGTCTTAGAGATGTGCCTTGCCAGACAGCAAAGGAGATGGAAAAACGTAAATGAGGTGGAAGTAAAAGAGGTGGAAATCTTGCAGGGATGGATCTGTGGTGGACCTCAGGCCATAGCTACCATCTCCGACGCTCAAAGAATGTGAAATCTCTGTGCAGCTTTGTTCTTTGGGACCAGCTCAAGGTTTTATTCCTTTTTCTTAGGGGTGAGATTGGTTTTTTAATGTAGTGGTAGCTTGAAGACATATATTTTTCCTCTCTCCCCATTTTCACTATGCTTTTCTGCACAACTCATTGATCACTCTGTTCTGTGCTATAGATAAAAGTGAGGATTATCTTTTAGGACTAAACACCCAGCTACAACAAGAAAAAAAATGACACTACATTCAAACTATCACGAAGTACTTTGAATTAAATGAAAAAGCTATGTTACCAGAAACCATCCTCCTTTGGAACATTTTTTCTGCCCTATTTGAGTATCTCAAATTGAAGGAAAATTTGGTTAAATTTATTGGGGATTTTAGTTTCTAGAGGTTCTGGCAGATTTTGCTTTACCTTCATATTCTTCTTTAATAAAACAAATGTTTATTTGTTTGTGTGTTTGTTTTGTTTTTACTGTGACCTTCACTCTCTTTGCCAGACTGACTGTCTGAAGAAAGTATCTGGTAGACTGTAGTTCAGAGATCTTTCAAGCTCGTTCGTTCAGACTGATAGGTTTTTTTTTTCCTAAAAGCTTTGGTGCAGCCTTCAGATGTGGCCTTTTGTTCCAGAAAGTTCTTTTAATGATGAAGTTCCAATGTGCCAGGTGTGAGACTGGTGAGGATGTGACCTATATTAATTAGTGTTGGAACTGGTTGAAAAGGATGATAGCTTCTATCCCTTTTTGCCTCTTTTTTTTAGGGTGGAGGGTTCAAAAGTCCTTTCTGTGAAGAGAGGGAAAAATTCGAAATCCAGGACACCCCCATTCCCCTATGCCTCTGTCGAAGGAAAAGCAGGGCCCCTTTTAGAAGATGATTTTGTGGGTATTCATTTAATCCCTACTCTAACTAAGCTCAGCAGTCATCTTCTCCAAGAGACAGCTCTGGCAGGAATCGCATAGGGTGAGTACAGCTGTTTTCACCCACACATCTGTGAAATCAACTCTTCACACTTCCAGGATGGATGAGGGAGATGTACTAACTATGCTGCTCCTTCTGAAAACAGAGTCTAAGGCTTATGTTATTTCTTGCATGTTTTCCCAGGGCTCTCTTTAGAGGACTGTTGTTAAAAGTTATTAAGAGGTTTTGACATAGTAAGAGTTAAAATGGATAAAATCATGAAGACATATTATTTTAAAAGAGCTTGTCTTCCACACTGGTAAAGAAGAGCAAAGGAGCAAATCGAAAGGTCCAGTAGCAGTGGCGAGGGGCAAACCACTTTGACCTTGAATTCATGTATCATCCTTAATATTATGATCCAAGCAAGTAGGATAAATAACTCCATGCCCTTTGGACACAGACTGCTGTGCGCAGCAGGTACTTTCCATCAGTGTGGATATTCTGTCCAGTCTCCCCAGAGACACAAAGACTTTGGGCAGAGCTCAAACTCTTTTATAGACACAGTTGAGACTCCTTCTTTGGTATTCAGCTGTTTTAGCTGACATCTGTACCAATTTATCTGGACTGCTGCTACATCTGGAACATAGAAAGGAGTTACACAGGAGTGCTCTGAACAGATAGATAAGCAAGTGCAGTCACCAAAATCTGAGCCATTTTGACAACTTCAGCATTTCCAAGCACTGATTGCTGGCAGTAGCAATCGTTTCTAGTGTACTCCCTGCCTGCAGGTATTGACATGTTTGTTCTGATTCTAAGCCTTTGTTTAGAGCTGATTACTGTGATCACTTTTCCTCTTATAGGTTTGCACATCAGCAGTTTAATTGCAAAGACAGTTCTCTCTTAAATGTCAACCTGCTATATTTTTGCTGTCCCAGTACCCATTAATGTTTTTGTACTGATTCACTGGCACAGTTTTACGCAGCAGACCTTGCTACCAACCTTGATGTCAATATTATTTGTCCTTCTCATTTACAACAGGAAAAATGAGAAAGAGCTCTTGTTTTTCCTGTGATACGAAAATGTTTGTGTCATGTTTATGTATGTACATTTACAGTTGCATGTTAAGGAAGATATATATTCATGAAAATGTGGGACGACTATTTTGATGAATGGCAGTATGTTACTTACTGATTCATTAGGTCGTGTCTCATTGTCACTAAGAAACAAGATGTGATTTGACAATACCATGGATCCTTTTTATGTGTTTATTGGTTCATAGATGTGCAAGTATTTTTTTGCCCTGAACATGAGTGATTAACTGCAAAATTCTATTTTATGCTTTTATTTTAATTGTTTCTGTGGTTGTTATTTAGACTCTCTTCAGTTTGTCATCATTGTTCTTATCTTAGATATCCTAGAAGGCAACACTCTCTGTTGCTCCAAGTGTGAATTACAGCTACATGAATTTAAAAATACTGTCATTTTTATCATGTTAGGTTTTATGCTCTTCTATCTCTCATCGCTTACACATCAATGCTAAGCAGTGACAGTCATTCACTGTGTCAATTCATTTAACAAATGACGAAGATATTTTTAACTTGGGTCATGGTTTATTAGGTAAAAATAACTGTGCTTTCATATGACCCAGACTGAAAATGAACCAGTGATCCCAGTCAGTGGATGATGCAGGTAGCTTAACACGCTACTCTTGTGATCCACTTGATCCTTCTTCCAAGCCACACCTCAAAAGCTGAAAGATATTTCTCTGGGGTGAGCATTTTCTTCATCATTCAAGCACAGGCCATGTACTTTTGAGAGTGAATGGTTGACTCAGCCTTTCAGGTGTCTTCCACATCATCTGCAGAAACTGCTTGTGACGCAAAGGAGTGACTCCAATGTACAGCCATCCACTGGCTTGAAACCTTTTGAAAATGGAGATCCCATAATGTGGATGATTTGGTATGAAGGCCAGTACAGCTCTAACTTGCTCAGAAATTTCCACTTGTCTGCTTTTGCCTTCCTCTCTGTTGTCCTGAGTGTCAGGACCACATAAGTGCTGTTGCTATGCAATGGAGGGAGACCTGCATGGGACACTCACCTGCTTTTCATAGCTTGTGGATTTTACAGGAGCCCCCTTGGCTTTAGGTCTTGCTTTACAGGGAAAAGTTGAGAAAAAAAAATGAGTGTTTCATGTCTGGGGTCTTCTTGGGTCACTTGGACAGAAGACACTTGCTCATCTTAACTGAGGCTAAGAATAAGGTGAATATTAATTCCAGGTAGCATGCTGATGAACTGTGCATGGAATAGAGATGTGGTTAAAAATAGAATTGCTGCCTTACAGAAAAAAAATTATTAATAAAAGCTTTGAAGGACAGGAGTAACCATTAACTAAGCTGGCACCCTCCCAGCCTTTGCTTGTGCAGTTCCACTACGGCACAATCTTGGTTCTGGTCAGGCTTTCCGAGCATTATCAGGGTATAAATGTCACCTAGGTCAGAAAAAAATTAGGTATCTCCTGCCTACTAAAAAAATAATCACTTGAAATATTCACTTGAAACCAGCGAAATTTCACATTTTTTTCAAACGTGCAAATATTGGCATTGCCTTCAAGTGATGAAATGATGCCATCTGTATGGGTGATAGGCAATATATTTGTATTAGTAGCTGCCAACGTGATTTCAGTGCTGTGGTCTATACTACTTATCTTGCATGTTCATGTATGTGCAGAGTGAAGCTGATCCGCGTAAAGTGAGGCTCCTGCGCTTTTGTCACATCTTCCCTACCTCCCTGTGGTTGGGTCCTCTCTCACAGGCTGTGAAGGCAAGGGATGGTGGCAACTCTTCTGAATATAACTTCTGCTGGAGGAGTGCAAGGACTGGGCACGAAGCACCATAAGCTCCAATTGGTGGCAAACCTGTCCTGCAGCCTCACTGACCTTGGTCTGAAAAGGTTAATAATCACAAGATGGCTGATGTCATAACTTGCAAGAGAGCAGTGTTGTGAGCGCATCAAACAGCACAGTATGGCAGCACTCTCCACGTGCTCCTAGAGCAGTCCTAGTCTTCCCTCACCCTCCAGCAGTGTTTCAGGAGACCTCATTGGGATTTGACTCTTGTGTTTGACCTCATAGAAGCCTTCCAGTATCTCAAGGGGGCCTATAAGGATGCTAAGGTACTCTTCATTAGGGACTGTAGTGATAGGACAAGGGCTAATGGGTTCAGACTTAAACAGGGGAAGTTTAGATCGGATATAAAGAGGAAGTTCTTTACTGTAAGGGTGGTGAGGCACTGGAATGGATTGCCGGGGAAAGTTGTGAATGCTCCATCCCTGGTGGTGTTCAAGGCCAGGTTAGACAGAGCCTTGAGTGGCATAGTTCAGTGGGAGGTGTCCCTGCCCATGGCAGGGGGGCTGGAACTAGATGATCTTAAGGTCCTTTCCAACTAACTATTCTGTGATTCTATGACTTCCTCAGTACAGCACAAGCAAACAGCTTCTGGTGGGGACATGCCTCTTTTTAGGCATCCCCTCTCTGGAAAAAACACTATCAATACAGAATTGCTTGTTGTCTCTCATGTCTTTTACAAGGTCATGTTCACTGCATCGTATCTCTAAAAAAATCAAGAAATAGATGTATTGGGCATATAAACCTTGCTGGGCAGAGTAAATCTGATGGTACCTGTCTCTTCCCACAGATCAGAGGGGAAATTTAGTGCAATGATGCTCAATTTGCCATATCCTTCCTGCTTTCCCCATCTTCTTTTCTTTCAAGGTTAAAGAGTGAAATCCCAACTCATTTTAAAACTCATCTTTTGAAATAGCTCCTTGGACAGGCTCCACTTACCAAAGTCCTATGTTGCATACTTATCTCTTCTCAATTTAGCCTACTAATTGAAAGTTTTCAAGGAATTATAAACTGTTGTAATGTACATGCTGTAAACTGATGCAATTTATATATGGTACAAAGCTGTAAGTTGTTCCATCATAGATTCACTTCCACATTTATCTCCAGAGTTCAGAATATGCATCTCAGGGTGGGGTGGTGGAATTCAGACTTTGCTCTTTTACACCTGCAATAGCTCAGAAATTACTGGATTGGATTCAATTGGATGGGATTGGATCAGATGGGGTTGAGAGTACATGGCCGTTTTAAAATAGTAGGGTTTGCTCTGGAAAAAGAATGCAGAAGCAGCTGTGTCAGCTGTAGTCCGTTAGATGGCTGGATTACTGGATGATGCTTCCAGGTCATGACCCACTAATACCTCACTTGGGAAGTGAGAAGAAAATTCTGGGTTCAATGCTTGTTGCTGAGGCTCACCATCTACACTGGCAATATTAAATCAGTGTCAGGCCACAGGCTTCAGCACCTGTTATCACCTATCCTGCTGGGCGCAGTCCTTACCACCATTTTGGCCAGGGCCAACCTACAGTCTTTTGGACAGTCCCCAAACATTTAATTTTCTGGAATGGATGCAGTTGCAGTGTTGGGAGCAAGCCTGATTTCTTGGAATAATTTGCAGATTTGCTGTAGTTACCAGTGTCATTAGCACTGGTTGCAAACTTCTCTGGGTTTTCTGGGTCTTACACACTGAAAATGACTGTCACCATCCATCTTCCAAGAGGAAGCAGCACTTCAATGGGCTGATCAGACTAGGTGCAACAACAACCATCATGAAAGACAAGCAATCTGCCATGCTCCTTCTTGGACTTGATGGGAGAAGATGTTTCTAGAAGTCTCTCCAGCAATAGGTTTACAAAAGGGTTTTTATTTCCTTTTGGACTGCCATGCAAGTTTTAATAAAATATTCCTCCTGTAAACAGCTTTCTGGCTGAGGGTGTAAATCTCTAGCATATATTAAAAGAGTCAGTAAGTGGAGTTTTATCACTTCTCCTGGGGTTTTGTACTGAAGGGCAGTGAAAAACATTTCAAAGGTAACAGTAGAAAAGAAAGAAATGGTCTATTTTGTTCTGCAGCAGAATAAGCTGTATGAATCCCTGTGCCTGTGCTCCAGGCTGGACTGGTGCCTCTGTCCAAATTCACCTGGAACCAAATCTTTTCTCTGTCTGGACAATTTCAAACCTGAAGGAAGGACAGTGAGGCAGATCAGCAAGGGGTCATTACTTGATGAATAAGGCAATAGTGATTCCAATGTTTAAATTGTTTTAGCTATCACCTATTCATCAACTGGATGTGTTGGTCAGCCACCAACTGCTGCGTGCTGCCAGTGGGAACTTCTTGCTTAGGTGTGAAAGTATTTCCCTTTGGGATTGCTAATTTGCAAAAGGTTGTCTGTGAAATACTTCACTGAGAAAGACACATCGGGATTTTGAGGAAAGTGCTTCTACCTTAATCTAACTTTCTTGTCTTATTTCTGTAAACTCAGAACACTTTTACATCTTTAGTGTCACAGCATTTGCTTGTGGATGTTCTTCATCCTGGAGGAACAAGCCAATCAAAAGGGTCAGACTAAAGTCCCAGACCTCTCTGTTCTGCACTCAATCTTTATGAATATTAAATTGCCTCTCAGATGTATCACCTTACTGTATCAGTTGCTAGGAAGTACATTTTCATTTAATTTCTAAGAAGAACAAACAGTTAATGGGTATTAACTGGATGAGACAAAAGCAATTAATGTAAAGATCCAAGAATTCAGATGTCTGTTAAGAGTCAGTTGTAGCTGATAAAATTTTGTGAAGTTGCCATTAAGAAAAGACAAAATGATACAAATTCAAAAAGAGATTCTTCTTGAATCAGCAGGTAATATTTTTAATTCATGCACAACTGCAAAAAATCTCTTTTAAATATGAGCACTCAGGAGGAATGACTTCCCATCTCTTGTGTATATGTAGACAACTATCCACAACCATATGCACTCTGATCATAGTGGGACTTGCTGTTTGTGTCAAACCCAGAGCTGCTTTTGCTGCAGCCTTGAGCTTCCTAGGCTGTGCCCATCAAGTTGTCGGGGCAGAAAGGTCTCAAGGGCTCTGTCTCCACACCTTGCTTTTAATAAGGAATGTGGTGGGAGAATAATGCTGAGAGAGAGACATGCTCCATGTCTTTCCCTATCCACCAAACCTGCTCATTAGGAAAGCCAGTGCTTCATTCTTGGGAGGGAGCAGTGCTGCCTTTAATACCTCTCCCTCCACCACTTTCTTTTCCCAAAGGAGAAGCTCAAGCACGGCAGCACTATGGTGCTACTTTTGCCTCTCTATTGATCCTGGTGGGTCTGAGGGGCAAGATGGATCCTGCTAGTGTGGCCATTCATGAGGTGTATATGAAGGCCAGTTAATATGCCCAATTAGCTTGGTTGTGAGTCCCTGCTTAGCAAAACCTCCTGCTGCAGGATATTGTGTTCTTGTGGCAGTGTCTCCTTTGGTGAAGAAGAAGTGATGCACCACTGAGAATTGTTCCACAGTGAGTCTGAGTGAAATGAAACTGCATCAGTGACAAGTAACATTAATCTCTTTAATCTCTGTCTTTGTTTTGTGGTGTTAACTGGTATGTAATGTACTGTAAACCACAGTATCTCAGTGACAGGAAGAGGGACTTAAATCAGTCTTGCTGATGGTAGCTTAGCTTGGAATAACTGGTACATTTATTGTCCCTCGGTATCTACAGACTCTCAGGTAATGAATGTCTGACTGCTCAGAAATCAGGTCCAGAGCTCCTCAGTTTTTGTTTTTTTCAAGAGAAATTGTCATTGATTTTGGATGTCTTAGTCCATAAATTTTCATTCTGAGAATCTGTTTCAGAAGAAACTCAGACATACACGTAAGTAGAGACAATAATTTTGACAGCCTTTCCAAGATGAGCTGTACTTGCTTGGCGCTGAGAGCCATAGACCACTGTAATAGACAAAAGATATATAAAGGAAAGAAATATGGATCAGGATAAAGCGGTGAAAGGGGTCAGTGACAGGGAATGGTGGTGAAGTGCTACTGGGAAACCATGTCTCTCTGGAGGGCTGAATTTAAACCTTGTTTGAGTTTTAATCACAGGCCCCATTTGTCTGTGCCACAAAAGAGCTGACAAATACGGACTATCAAAGATCCAGAATTGGGCTAATAGGAGATTTGTAAGCTAAAAGTCCTGAGCACTTGCAAATTCCCATGCACACCCTCCTTGATGCATGCCTGGCACTTGCTAGTATTGGCACAGCAAACAGCCTGTCAATGTGCTTCCTCCCTCAACCCAAAGAAAATGAGGACTGGGATTAAATTCATGTCTTATTTGGACCAGTGGAAAACCTGCATCAGCCTAAGCACAGAACTGGAGAAGGCAGATTAACTTTGCAGGCATAGCTCATGTTTCAAGGTAACTATCAAGGTCTAGCAGTAATTCATTCCCCCTATATTGAACACTGAAGCCCTTATTTGCTGGATTTGGAAGGTTTGACAAAATGTTGATCTGATGTCAAGAAGCAAGGCAGATTCCCCTCCGAACTGCGTGACTCTGTTGATAGGAATGTTTCCCTCTTTGACACTTTTGACTGCTCATTTTTCACCTTATTGTATGAATATTTAGTTATTTTAGTTCTGAGGCAGTACAAATTAGATGTGAAAAAGGGAAAAGGAAAATGGTGGGGAAAGAAGTCTCTTTATCAGCTTGCATCTCCCACGCATGGTCAGAACTTGCTGTGCTGTGAATCCCCATTGCTTCACCGTGAAATCAGGAATTAGGGGTTCATGACTCTTCTCTCTCTTGGCCTCAATTTCAGATGGAAATGTTCTGTTCTTAGGTCAAGCAGAGCTAAATGATGCCTAGGGTGGTGCTGTGGGCAGACTGTCTATTCCTAGAGGGTAGCAGGGAAAAAGTCCATAGTGTGTTAAGAACCTTTGACAGTCCAGATTTTTTGACATATATTTCTCTTTTTTTTTCAAGTGCATGTATACAATTTTAGAAGTACGTGGATTAATCTGCAAAACTCCAAAGTATACTTTCATTTTTTAACTAAAAGGAAATACTTAATGTAAAATGTGGTATTTTATATTTCTTCGCAAGTAGAAGCCGTCCAATATTTTCTGTTAAAAAAGAAAAGAAGTAATAAAACTCTCCAAGATTTCAGTGCTGCTTGCTTTATAGGCAATGCAGTATTGGTAGTCAAACCATGCCCTCCATGACAAGCATCCCATGTCTCTTTTAAAGAAAGGGACATTGTGTTCTGTTGGGTTTTATGAAGAGTGCAGGAAGGACAGATACTTACTGATTTCCCATACCTATCTTCACATTCAGATTGTTTACTGATAACTCCCTTAAGATTTAGTAGAGGTTAGAGATAGCTTCAAATGTCTAACTGCTTTCCTGGAATTTAGCTCCAAGTGTGGCTATAGTATGCAGTTGTATGCTCTGAAGGATTTCTTACCCATCTCCTTGCAGGTTGAGTTTGGCAGTATACACCAAGAACAGCCTTGGCGTTCATGACCTTGGCATTACTGATTTCAGTCCTAGCTTAAAACCAGAACTGAAATACTGTGGGAATGTAAAGAGTTAGTAAGACTTTTTTCCTTTCTGCTGGGTGAAAATTGGTTATCTCCCAGTTTGAGCATGCACAGCCCAGCAGTCTCTGCGGTCTGAAGTGGGGCCAGGATGGTTAGAAGACTTGCATTAATTGAAAAGCCTGTCTAAACACCTCAAGCTACACCATGGTGAAGTGTGTGGCTAACCTTATCCTGCTTTCCAGAGGTCAATGAAGCAAATGTAAACTGCCAGAATTGCTGAGAAAGGATGAGCTTGTGGCAACAGTGGTGTGCTCTGGGGTGACAGCTTTGAGCTTTCTTTAGCAGGGACTTCATATAAACCCACAGATAACTGCATATGTAACATACCGCTGGCAATTAATTTCATATATATGAAATATATATAATAGTAAATATAATTTTCATAGGCTTTAGTAGCCCACGTGCAAAATAGGAAAAAATAGTAGTGCTTTTCTCTTGGCCTTTGTCAATTTTGCTGATTTATATTGAAAGCCTTCAGGGCTGGGACCATCTATGCTATTTATGTGCAACATGGACTCTTGTAAAGGACTTACAGTCTTAGCTGGGATGGTTACACATTGCTGCACCACGCATATTTGCCAGGTTTTTTACCATAGTTATTCCTTCATGGAGATATGCACTGAAACGTGGCAAAATCTATTCCGGGAAAGAGAAGCTTGCCAGCAGTTGGCTGAATTGCTTGTATTGGCCTGCATAACAGTGCAAAGTGAAAATATTTTGCTTTACACAATTGTTTTTGTAACTAAGAAGACTTCAGAGCAGATGCTTATTTACTGTTAATTTGTTTGCTAGTTAAATTTTCTGGAAGCAACAAAGAAAATAAGTTTGAAGATCAAACTGGGCATATTAATTATTTATCTCACTTTTCTTTATAACAGATACCCTGACTGCTTCAGCAAATTATTGTTGAAACATCTGAAGTATTAACATAAAAAACTTTAATTGAAAATGTATCCCTGTGAATTTAAGGGATAAAGCTGTGGGCTCAGATATCCAAGTTTCTCATACATATTGCTGAAGGCTGGCGCACTGGGACATGCAGTCTTCTGCAGTGGACGATGCAAGTAATTCATTATTATAAAAACTGCCCACTTGTCAGAGTCCCCTCCCCACTGAGCTTAGTGAAGCACTAAAGCAGGTACATTCCTGCCCTGAAAAACCTACTTTTCATTAGCATGAAATCTGTGAAGAGAGAGAAAGAGATGCCAAATGTGAGCAGATCAATGAGGATAACTTTTAAAGAGGATCTTTGCAGTTTGTCTCCATTATCTAATACTTTCCAGGGTTTGTTTCTTCTTTACTCTTGAATTTTCTCAGAGAAGTGAGGCTTCTGAAACTGACCCAGCTTTCCCTCAGTATGCCCGTCTACAATATCTCAAAGATACCATATTTCTAAAAGTTTCAAGAGAACTGAGAAAGTGTGAGTAGAGCAGAGACCTAAGTTTTGTCCCTTGTAAAGAGAAAGGCAGGAATAAGACAGAACCTCAGCATGTAGCTGTTTGGGAACTCTACCATAAAAACACATATCTGAAAAGCTATGCATATTTGGGCTGGATTTTTCAAAAGAGCTCAGCAGCATTTCTGGACATGGAAATAAAAATGAAAATCCTTATTTTTTTAATAATTAAAACCTCACTGGCTTATGGGTTTTGGTCTTATTTTATTTAAGCTCATAAAAAGTTTGGATCCAATTTGAACTGGAATTTTAAGGGCTGAGCTCTGAAACTTTCAACAGGGTTCCCAGCAGGAGCTGCGAGGTTCAAACACTATTGAAAAACTGTTTCAGATGCCCAAATAGACCTTGATCTTCTCTGAAGAATCATTAAGATGACCAGATGTCCTCATTCATCTGGAATTCAGACTCATTCTGGCAGCCCAAAGACTTTTTTTCAAAGGCTGTTTTAAATCATACTTTCCCCATTTTCCTCCTCCATTCCTTAGGAAAAGCACAAGCAATAGGCATAAATTCCCAATTCAACATAACTGAAATTAACTCCATCATAAAATTTCATTCAGGAAATATTTTCACAGTGAGACCTTTGATCTCACACAGGGGTCTGTCCCCTTATAATCAAGGCTAAAGCCATGCACTAGATGTCCCAACACTGGGTTTTCCTCTTATTTGTGTATTTTAGATGAGTATTTTGTAATATCTGAAAAGATATCAGAAAAAGCAGTGGTCAGATATTAAATGATGGGGTTTTTTAGTGAAGTTCTTCAGGAATCAATATTACCTATGCATCTAGCCATGAGTTTCATCAGTGTTCTGAAAGTAAGCCACAAGCAAAATTTAGATGATTTATGAAGTACGATTGATGAAAGCAGGTCAGCCACGTTCAGCAATGTGAGGTACTTGGTGACTGCAGGAAAGGGTCACTCAAAAAGCCTGTTTTCTTATAGGAAATACAAAACTTTATACCTAGAAATGCAAAATTTAGACCATTACCTCTATAGAGATACAGGAGCTGTGAAAACATTGTGGAAATCATCAAACAGCTGTTAAGGAACAGCACTGTGATGAAGAAGACTAAGGCAATTAACAAACATAGGATGGGAAATGGAAGAATACGTTCCCTTCAATCTAGACTTAAGCATATCTAAGAATGAAAACATTTTCACTGCTGTCTTACACAGCTAGAAGTGTCAAGTTTTTGCAGCCAGCTCCAGCTCCTGTATAGATGTGAGCTTGTCTATGCTTAGCCAAACTACATCAATTAAAGACTTCCACTAGAAGAAGATGAACTAAATGAAATGGTCCCCTGTCTGATCCACCTTGATGCAATTTGTCTGCTGTCTGGCAAAAAAGTCTGTGACAGATTTATGCCTGGTGGGAAATTTCATTTCAGTAGACAAATTGCTGTATGCAGTGATGACTTGTCTGTTTTCCAGTGAACAGATATTTGGATGTGGTGATTTGAAAGATAAAAACATGAAGATTTCTTCATAGGAAAGCATATTTATCTGCTCTTTTAAATTACAATAACATCTTGGGTAAGATATTCAAACTTGTATACTAAATTATCCTTGCCTACCATGTGTCCCATAAAACATGGGCTACAAACACTTTAGAGCAGGGGCCATCATTCCCACTTGCAGGATGGTGCTGTCATAAATAATAATCATGCTGGATGCAAATTCATTGACTTCAAATGGCCAGACAGTCTTGACCAAATGCGTTTTATTCCAGTATTCTGCCTTCGTCAGCAGCCAAAACCTGGCTTCATGGGAAGGGGCAAATTTTGCAATGTGTCCTGAGTAGAAAGGCTTAGATTTTTTGAGTTTAACTTATGTAAGAGTCTCTTTTTAGTCTCAATAATTTTATAGGTGCCTTATGATAACTTCTATCCCTTTTAAAAAGAAAATCAGTCCAATATTCTCATTGATTCAAGACATCTCTAATCTTGTTATATTTTAAAAGTCTAATAAATTATTTTCCTACTGAACAGTTTCTGCTCACAAATTCCCCAGTTTATTTATGATAAAGTCTTTCTAATATCAATACAAATGTGATGCTTTTCAATTATATTAGAATGATCTTGGTGGGAGTAGAGAGTGCTGCTTCTTTTTTTTTTATTTTCCCTTTTTTTTTTCCATTGGTTTTCTGCCAATATTCTATCACATGGTAGAATCTAGGCATGACAGACATCTTCAGTAAAGTTCAGGGGATGGTGCTGTGTGACCAGTCTGATTTAATCCTTCCTGTCTCATGCAGGTATGGATATTTCTAACACCCAGTTCTCACAGGAGGATTTTTATCAGCAGACCTTGGAGCACTTTTCAAATGATTTTTTTTTTTTTTGTTATCTCTTCTGTTTCTTTTTCACAGAAATTGAAATACAGAGAAATTAAGAGACTAGCCATGGAATGAGAGCCCTTACTCCCTCAACACCTCTTCACTGAGCTGGCTTTTCTGCCTCCTGCCTTCTCTGAGCTATACCATATATATTGCAGCAGCTTTCAGCTCATTTCCATTTATTTAAATAAGTGGAGCTCAATTGCCATTGCAGATAAGTACTGGATCTCAAATGATGACCCTCTGCAAAATGGGTAACATTGCTATTGAAGCAAAAGGGTAGTTTTCTCAGAATCTAAGAGGTCCATTTGGGTGAGCTGGACAAAGCCTGTTGGAAGGCAGCTTCCAGCATAATGTCAGAGCTCTGATCTAAAGCCTCTGATAACTCGTAATTATGGGAAATATCCCAGTTTACTTCCAGCTATGTAGGAGTGTGGGATGTTAATGAGACCAGTGAAGGTAAAAAGAGTTACTTTTAAGGGACAGAGCATAACATTTGGACTCAGACTGTGCTTGGCTTTCTTTCCAGTTCTGCTTTTAACTTGCAGTGTAAATGCAAACCAGCCTTTTAACCTGCCTGTAATGCTATTTTCACATTGAAGAAATGTGAATAATATTTCCAGAGTTTTAAGAAGCTCTTTGAAATCCTTCACTTGTAAGGCATCAGAGGTCAGTAATTGTGTTGTTGGTTGTGTTTTTCCACAATGATCCATAGAGAAGCAAGGCAGTTAATTCTTATAAATATGTATCCCATAAATATCTAGAAAGAAATAATAAAAGATTTAGATTTATTGAAGACCATAAGAAAAATGGAACATGCTGTTGTTTTCTATCTGGCATGCTTACTTTAAAAGAAATGTGGTGGTTTAATTTGTGTTTACGAAGTATGCCTGACATTTTCTGTTCATTTTAAACTACAAGATATGAAAGAACAATATTTCTTCTGCTGCTTTTGGGACTTTTACCCAATTTTAGATGCGATGAACTAGGAATCACTGAAGCTATTTGCTAGAACCATTTTGTTTAGCTGCTCTTATAAAACTCCTGTCACAATTCACAGGTTTTGTCTATTATGGAAATGTCATTATAGTCTGTGAGCTTTAAAAAGCATCTGTACTTAAGAAGAAAAAGAAATACCGTATAATAACAAATACAACATCAAAGCAGAAAATCAAAATGGTACAGATGCATTACATATTATTTGCACTACATATTGTTTGCACTAATGTACCATAGAGTTGTGGCTTAATTTACTGAGGATGAGCTGAAGTTCCAACATTTTGAAGATAACTTGTTGCTTTCTGTGTTTTTTTCAAGGTAAAATCTTAAAAAAGTACCCAGCAGGCTTACCAAAGATTGACTCAAAGTCTAGATAGCTATAAAATTCCTTTTGCATTGTAGCCAGTGACCCAGGAAAAGACTGGGAAAATCCAGTCCAAGACCTGTACACAAATGTGTACAAAGTATGTTTAGTCTCAGTGATTACTGGGGTTCTGAACCACTGTCATCCCATTAATTGTTAACTTGGGTAAATACATTTCAGGCTACTTCAGAATTAAAAAGCTTATAATGTCCTCTTGGCCCTGCCCAAAATTAAATTCACAGGTGGTGTGTAGGGATGTACAGTGGGAACCTTCAGGATAGTTCAAGCCATGACTGAAGGGCTGTCTGGTTTGCTTTGGAGCGCTTCAAGATCATGTCAAAAAGTCACTGAGACTTTCCAAAATGTTGGCTGAGAGCAACATTTGCACTATAGAGTGTGTGATGCCACATATGGACAGTGCTCCCAGTGTCATCTCTGCAAGTTTTGCACTGATTTGGATGAATGTAGGAGTGGGGTTCTCAATGACCTCATGCAATACTTTGAGGAACAAATATTTTTGAATTAGTGCTTTGTGGGTGCTCTTTACTTCTGCAAAATATACAAGTGCCTTTGAATGTTATTTGCATTAACTAAGTGAAAATTAAGGTATTCTTTAGGTCTCTGTCTTGTTTTCTCTTTAGAGTCAGATAGAAAGCTCTTGTTGCGACTGGGGTGAAAGCCCATGCCACTGTGCCCAGACCTTTGAGACAAATGCCTAATGCATGGAAGGAAATACTAATATCTGGCCAGGGATGTTGTCTTGGAAGGAGAAAACAGCTTGCAATAGTGGAAAAACACATCATCCTGCACTGAAGCATTTCAATGTAAAACTTCCCCTATATGAACTATATAGAAATTCCATATACAGTAGTTTTTATGGTAAGTACACTGCAAGGACAATGATAGATTCATCTTGTGATACCTTATAAAAATCAATTATGGTTTAGAAACTGTATAGTGATCCATTTTTCTTGTTCTGTCCAGAACACCTGGGGAGATTCTTCATATGTGGTTGAACTGTCTTGTGTATCTTCTTTGCTACTACTCAGTCTCCATCTACAAGCTTCTTTATAGGAAACTTTCTTGTAATCAGTAATGGAATAGTTAATAATTATTGCCTGTTATTTGTTATGTAAGCTTTTCCTTTGCTTTCTTTTATGTTAGGATAGCAAATGCTGTTCTACTAGGAGCTACAATGTGATTATGAACATTGTTTTTCTTCTTTGTAACATTGTTAGTATTGATTTAGTAATTGCACACTGAAGTTGGTCTAGTGAATTTACTACCATGGTGACTCTTGTTCTTTCTTGTTAGGAAACTTACCTGTTTTTTAATTCAACAGTTGAAAGACTATTCTGATTGAAAACAGTAATTGAAAAAAGAAATATATTTGGTACATAAAAATATTAGAAATCACAAGTATTTGGAATAAAACATAGAAGAACAATATGAATATACCATAGAAGCCCAATTTTTACAACTTTTAACTGCATCTTAGCATGAAGACTCAGTAATCCTCAGTGTATATTAATGAAATGGTATCCCTCATCAGGTAGAGGAACATACATGTGGAATACTTCTGTAGGCAGTCGTACCTATCTGCTTTGGATGTCAAAGTTCCCTGAGAGCCTTGAAATTTTTTTGCCTGTCTTGATTCCTCTCCAGCTTTTTTAGAAAGAATTGGTTATGAATCTTATGCTCCCAAGAGACTAGATCTTTATACTGCGTAGATGTAGTTTGTCTTCTTGTCCATGCTGACCACTGTTGTTTTTCCCAGTAGCCTTAAGCTTCAGGAGACACATGCTGAAAGTCTCATCATAGTAAGCTGTGGCTGCACCTGTATGAAACCCAAGTTCATCACAACTTGAAAGCCAAATTTCAAAAGCACTCAATATAGTGAGACTGAGTGAAATCCAAAAGTAGCACAAAATCAGTAACAAAAGTGGTAACGGGAAGCTATTTCAAGTTATACTGTAATTTCTGGTACAGAAAGATACTGTTATGCTCATCTCAGTCATCTTTCAGAATAGCTAATCAGGAGATGGAAGAAGGATGTACACACAGCATAGTTTCAAATGTTTAGCCCTCTAATATCCTCATCCCAGGGATACTGAGCATTTTTCTCATTTCTGTGCAACATTTTTTCCAGCTCAAATCATAAAGCAATAGCAATTAGGCTTCACTATCAAATTTTCTCTTCTCCCACTCTTGGGCACCAGCACAGAGTATGCAAAAAAGAGAATGAAAAGCAGAAATTGTCTTACTACTAATGGAGTAGGCAGGTGGTAACCCCACTTCCAGTTCCTAATATGTATTGGCGATGGAGAAAGGCTGTAATCATCCTAGTCAGAATAAAGTGCCTTTGCACAAACTGATCTCTGAATGATGCAAAACCGTGGTTGCCTGGCAATCTTTTTAAGCTTTTGATTCTGCTAATTTGCTATGTATTTTTCACACACCACCATGCTTAGATAATTACTGTAGCTGGTGCCATAGAAAGGAATCTTTAAATTGTACATATTAGGTGGTTTCACTGATGAGATTGCCTGCTAGCAATCTTCTTATTGTCCTGTGATGATTTGAAACAATTGTTTCAGACCATGAGCATGATCTGGAAGTCTGGGCGTTATTGGATCAGAGCTCTGTTTATGGCAACAGCAAAACATATTGCATGACATTATATGAATGGCAAAAACCTGCTGTGTTCCCATCTCACTGGCTGTTCAGTGGAGAAATTACAAGGAGCAATGCTAACCTCAAGCAGATGCTGTTAGACTGTGTTACTGTAGAGGATGGTAGAAGTTCTTGCAGTCAAGCTGTGAACATACATAAATGGTTGGTTATCTGGGCAATTTATTGGCTGTCCTACAGAAGATACTGAGAACCTTGCTTTAGTAGATAATTGCCACCTGAGCTACTGTTGCTTTGAATTTCCTCACTTGCTAAATACTGCTATACTGATGACACTTTTAAAACATAATTTTCCACATTTTCTTTTTTGTCATATGCTTCCATCTCATTTTGCTTTTAATTTTGTCATCCTGATCTCACCTCTCCATCCCCCCTTTTTTTTCCTTTTCTCACACTTCTGTTATTTCTCCTCATCTTTCCCTCTTTCATATTGTTTTCTTTCTCTTTCCCTTCACAGTATTTAGTCATCTCTTCCTTTCTTCTGTTTCACCTTCCTTCTTTCTTCTTTCTACTGCCTCATTCTCTCCTTTGTCTTCCTTTCTACTCAATACCTTGATAAAACATTTGACTGTTTAAATATTTTCTGTCTCTGCTCCTCAGGCTTCTGAATTATTGCTATAGTCCTACCAAAACTTAATTACCACATCAAAGGAGAGCTGTCCTCGTTTAGGCAGGATTTCAGCCTTTTCAGATTTTTTTTAACATGTTTGACCTAATTAGAAAGCCCATTTAAAATGATATTTCTACAGAAACAGGAGGAAATTGTACAAGTTGTCGCCAGGATATTGAACATGTCTTACACAGACTTCGAGATATAAGAAGACATCAGAAATTTTGTTGAAAAGATGTCTTCTATAAAAAACTTACAAATGAGTTGTAGGTATTGAAATAGCGCTGATGGTTAGCTATAATAACATCCGACGTTTATAATAACACACAGGGTAAATATGATCATTTTAATGTAATAGGCAATAATCCTGCGTCAAGAGCTGCGATCACTAAACCTTATGACAGGAAGCATTATTTTGTCATCTATTTGCAACAATACTACCTTTTTCATTCACATACTTTTTATGGCTTCCTTGTTCCTAATGAGGCAAATTCACTTTCTGCAGAGTCCACATAAGAACTGCGTATAATAAACTGGTGTGTGCTATGATTTCCTCTCTGTAGATATAAGTTGTTATATTGTCCAGCTATTAAGTCTTTGTAAGTAAGCTTATGCTATAATCACTTGTTACTTTAACTCTGTGTTTAAGCAGTGCAACCAGTGCATAATACCAGGTCTTATCCATCCCTCTATGAGATGGTGAGTCTACAGTTATTAAGTCTTCACTAAAATTAAGATTGGCAGTAAAGTGAAACATTTTAACAGCCACTGTTATTAATCACTAGAATAATCCACTTAGGAAAATGGCAAATTCAAAGATGCATGGGAATTGGAATCAAGACTTCATGTCCTCCTAAAATGCACAGGCATACTTAGCTGACAATTGTAGCTTGTTTAGCACAAATTAAAATTTTTTCTTCTGCAGGCAGGAAGTTCTTTGGTGTGTGTTATGTAAGAGAACAGCACATTGGGATCTCGCTGACCTTAAAAACTACAGGCAGCAACTTCTGCTGGCTTAATTCTGTTGACTTGTATGGAGTTAAATGAGCAGAGAATTCACTACTACATCAGTTTCCTTAATCCCTAGGAACATGCGGATGCCTCAAATGTATGTCTTATAACTCCACAGCATATCTTTAGCGTATAAATAATACAGGCTGCTGTGAGAGAACCTGTTTCCTTCTTCTGCAGCTGAGCTCCATAGGACAGTAAGGATCCTGGCTTTGCATGTTTTTGCAAGTCTCAGAGATGACTTATAAAGCTGATGTTTTCCAGACTTGATTTAGTCTCTGCCTAATAATCATTTGGAATCTCTGGGAACCAAAGGTTGAACGTGGGAAAAAAATTAGGACCAACTGAATAATGTTGTACTTCTGCAAACACTAACTCTGAGTAGGCTACATTAGGGTATGTTGTTCATCACACTTTCTATATGTATGACAACATTCTTTTTTCAAGTCACTGAGCTTGCTCCACATCTTTCAGGGTCATAAGCAAATGCCCTAAGAAGGGCATATTCAGAAGAAAAGCAGTTTGTGCTGTGTATCTGTTCATAGCTAATTTAGCTGCCTAGCATATATGCTCTTTGCATAGAGGGAGACTATGAAGTTACAATGCCCGTCACATTCAGTGGTCACAGTAGGTAGGATCCCTGCCATCTTTCAATCTGCCAGATCAATAAATCAGAAACTGAATGAGCCTCATTGAATATGCTTCTTGGCTTTGGCTCATTTTCTCATGAAGTCCTCAGGCATCTGTTTACTGCCTCCAACTCAAGGGGGAGCAGACCACTAACATGAAACAGAGTACTTTCATGCCAAATAGCCTGAAGCCAAAAAGCTCTGGATAATGTATAGTACTCACAAGCAGAATACTGATTTTTTGAATGGTAAAACCTGACAGAAATGGGCCTTCATTTGACTGGAGCCTGCAAGTATAACAATAATGTAAGCGTGCAATAATGCATTTCAAGATAACATTCAAAGTCTTGTGGAACTTCCCATATAAATTTGGTTCTTTTCAGTGTTTCCTAGCTCTTTTTCCATGTGATGGCTGATGCAATGTGTTTTCCAGCTGAGGAAATTACCCCAGGAATGGCTCCTTCTTGGTGGTCTCATTTTTATCTGCAGTCACTGAGCTTACTCCGCATCTTTCAGGGTGATAAGCAGTTTAAGTTCCAGTTGTTATAATGTAGCATCCACTCTTGACTAGTGGCTGTAGCTGTCTGTCCTGAGGTTGGAAGATCTTTGTCATATTTTGAACATAAATTATTAGCATTCTTGGCCCCTTAGCAAAAATGAGTGATATGTGAACAATATATTCCCTTTTCAGTAGCAACTTTCTGAGCATCACACATAACAGCAGGAACACTAACAGATCCCTCCCTCCCCAAGCAAAAAACACCATAGGCAGCAAAAATCCCATAAACTCTTTAAAACCACTCTCCTCTTTTACTATATAAGATGTACATCAGTAAAGGCAGTCCCTTTGCTGAATAGTAGAGTGGCAGATTTTCCAAGAAGTACAGAGCAAAACTAAATATATTTCATTAAATACTACTAAAATAAATAGGGGTTTGTTATCATCTGCAGTAGCAGATTAGCTGTGGGAAGCAACTTATGCAAGAAATGATACTTGCATATTATGGGAGCCATTAAAGTAAATAGTGCTACTATTCCATTAATTTAAATGGGAAATTAGGATTGTTACAAACCATTAAGAGTCTTTGCTTGCAGCAAACACACAGGAACACTTCTTTTAGAAACTAAGAATCTTGGACTGTTCCAACCAAAATACCATTTGGGAGACTGATGGTCATATAATGAGTACGTTCATTTTCCACTGGCCCACCATCAGCTAGAAGTGCTCAGCATCCCTCAGTGAAACATTAAGCAGCTGCAAAAATGAGACCTTGACTCGAGTTATCTTTGTGGCATAAGTCCCTTCAGAGACGGAAGTTTCCAGGAATGAGCAATTTTTGATAGCATGAAAATCCTGGTTGCAGAGGCATCATGTTCACTCTTTGCGTTTTAACAACTGGTTTTTGCCAATTGAGCAAAGTGGTGTGTGACCTTCCCAGAAGAGCTCACTTCAGAAGTTACTGTCTTAAAATATAGCCTGTCTCACAGGGTGCAAAACTGATTAGCCAGTATGATAAAAAGAGATGTTTCAGTGCTGTGTGAATGGACTCTGAGAACAGATGGTGGATATAACACCACAACAGAGACAGTTCTTCAGCATACAGGGCAGAATCTGTCACTGCTGCCAATTAAATCTTAAGTTTCTCCGTAGTAAAAATGAGACAATGGAATAGTATTTAAATAATCAATGCAACTGAATGCATTTTACAATAGCATTTCTACTATTTATTAATTACTTGTAGTAAAGTAGCATCCACACACAGAAGTGTAATGTGCTAGATAGAAAGAAAGAAAGAAAGGAAGAAAGGAAGAAAGGAAGGAAGGAAGGGAGGAAGGAAGAGAGGAAGGAAGGAAGGAAGGGAGGAAGGAAGAGAGGAAGGAAGGAAGGGAGGAAGGAAGGAAGGAAGGAAGGAAGGAAGGAAGGAAAGAAGGGAGGGAGAGAGGGAAGAAGAAAGAGAGGAAGGAAGGAAGGAAGGAAGGAAGGAAGGAATGAAGGAAGGAAGGAAGGGAGGGAGGGAGGGAAGGAGGGAGGCGGGGGGGAGGAAGGAAGGAAGGAAGGATAGGGTCCACATTTTATGAGACAGTTCTGTTCACATGTCACACAACTTTAAACTTTGCCTTACTGTGTAGTGTGTTGAAAACAGCAGTAAAATGCTAAATTACAATTGCATGAGCTGGGGATTAGAGGCATATTTGTGAGCTTGGAAGTTGTGTTTGTTCACAAATATATAAAGCATCAGTTTATGCTAAGTAACTATTTTCAGCAGAAAGAATATGCATAATGAAAGATTGGACAAGGGAACAGGTACCTTCAATATGTTTCAGAGGGGATTAAAGGGATAAATGTATGATATATCATGTTCAAAAGTGTTGCCTATCACCTAAGAAATCATCCAAAGAACTTTTAAATAGGCAAGCTGCCTCTCTCAGAACAAATTTGATATTATTTACTTTGTAAATAGTCTCCATTGTCATTTTTTTCTGTACCTCTATTTAGGGTTTTTATATGCAACTGTAAAGTATAAATAGTCCTATGTATTGGCATATTAAAAACATTGTTTGCAAAATTCAGTATTGTTGGGAAGAAGGTTTTAAATCACCAAGAAGGCATGGAAGTTTCTTAGAGATGTCAGACACAGAGGTACTGAAATGGTAACATATGCCTCAGCTTGTTGATGTCTAATTTCCAGAATAGGGTGAAAAGTCACAGATTACCCTTAGGTAATGTCCAGAAATGATGGAAGATATGGCCAACAGCTTTCTGAAAGTACTTTTATCATGTCTGTTAAGGATACACAACAGATGTTAATCTTTTTATTGAACAATTTCTCGAGAATGGCTCATATTCAAAAACCATAAGCATTGTCCCCTGCAAATACAAATTTCTTTATTCTTAAATCTCTTGTCAAATTACTGTCGAAGTATTTAGAATGTTCAAAATGAGGAAGTCTTTTGGGAATAATAATTCATACAACCTAAAATAATACCTAGTGATAATACTATGACACAAAAAACTGGAACAATACTTACAGTTAATATAATGTTGTAACTTCAGAAGATGCAAATTTTATCAGTAACAGGAAAAGATCAGATATCCGTAAAATGTTTCACGTATATCTCATGCTTTCTTTCCTCTACCCATTTGTTTATTTTTCACCCAATATTTCCCCGGTATTCCCCTTTCTTCTAGTGGCTGGTACATTCCCTTCTTTGTTTTGTGAGCTGAAATAGCAGCTGAAAAGTAGGCAGCCCATCTTCAAAGGCTGTAATTAACAACACACTTCATATATTTACAGAAGTTGTTAGAGCTTTTCCTACTACCCCACATTATAAAATAAGAGTATAATAAAATGCATAGTGGCTTCAGTGAAGCTGATTGCCACCTTCCATGGATTTCAGTTAGAGGGCAATTTACCCCTCTATTCAGCAATGTATCCCTGGCACTGTTGAAGGCCAGGCTGGATGGAGTCTTGAGTGACATGGTTTAGTGTGAGCTTTCCCTGCCCCTGCCAGGGGGTTTGGAACTAGATGATCTTAAGGTCTTTTTCAACCCTAACTATTCTATGATTTCTGTAATATCCAATACATAGTGTGCCTGGAAAGTGCTGAATTAAACACATTAGAATTTGAACAGCTGTCAACACAGGAACTCTAGCAGGACTTCTTTGGAACACAGGCTAATTTTGTGGATGTTTTAACATAGTCAGGTAATTTAGAAACCTACTTATATAAGTATAGCCAAAACAGAACTGTGAGATCGTATGCTCTTCCTATATAATGCCAAGTTGTGTCTGGTTGCTGTACAATGCAGAGACTCAAATGATACACAAAAATACAGAAAAGCAAATCCTAATAACCCAGAAGGTTTGAAGACGTAGGAAAAAATATAGGTAGTAAGATAATTTTTTAGGATGCCTCTGGTCTCTATTTAATGTTTATATATTCTTTTTAGGTCATTTTAAGTAATAGGGGGAAATAGCAATAAATGTTAACAATCTAATTTATAGAATCCTAGAATAGTTAGGGTTGGAAGGGACCTTAAGATCATATAATTTCAACCCCCCTGCCATGGGCAGGGAAAGCTCACACTAAACCATGCCACCCAAGGCTCTGTCCAACCTGGCCTTGAACACTGCCAGGGATGGAGCATTCACAAC